>APFE031727357.1:0-43383 GCA_000404065.3 Pinus taeda | reverse complement strand
TATTAGTTTGTCTTTGACCAACAATTTATGACACTTAGGAATTTAATTTTTATTATTTAAATTTATTTATTTGTAAAGTGATTGGTTGAGGTCTTATTATGAGTTTTTATGAGTTTTTTTTAGTAACTTTCATTTCTATTTGTTACTAATTTTTTGTTTTTAGTTTTATTTCCTTTTTATTTAACTTTTATTTCATGAGTTTATTTATTTATTTCTTTTAATAATAATTAGGCCGATAGGCCTTCCTATGCATCAACAATCGTCAACACTTTTAACCTGCTCCGTTCGATCAGGTGAGACACTTTCAACCGTTGATTTGAAGTGTGACTGCTTTTTCCAAATATTAGTTGAGTTGCCTTCTTTTTCACCTCCGAATTTATTGTGCACTCCATTGCATGAAAAGATATTTTTACTGCTTTTTCATAAGATTATCAGATTTTTAGGCCAATTACCATATCGAAATCGAGTGATTTTTTATTAATTCTTCTCAAATGGCAATGATAAATCTGCAAAAAGATTCATCGTATGCAGTCACTTCCTGGAAAATTGCAGTCGCATTTAGGTGTTGCGTTCTTTTATTTGATAAACAAGTACACGTTGTTAAGATGAGCCTTCTTTCTCATACTTGCAAGAGCGTTTCAGCAACTAATTCAATGCATGATGAGATACCGGATTCCTACTTATGGTCAGAAGAAGATCATCCCACTGAACAACCAAGAGACTGTGGAGAAAATGGTATTGCAATTTATTTATTGATGGGGAAACATAGGTGGACCTTCCTGCTTAGTGCTTAATTCTGTATCATTCAACTTTTTTCATTCCAATTCACCCACAGGGAACTTGTTAGTGCACATGTCAAGGTAATTACTCTCTGGTCTAAATTGCTCGAATATTCTTTTATCAACTGTGGTTCTCAGCTATTTTTAGGCCGATAGGCCTTCCTATGCATCAACAATCGTCAACACTTTTAACCTGCTACGTTCGATCAGGTGAGACACTTTCAACCGTTGATTTGAAGTGTGACTGCTTTTTCCAAATATTAGTTGAGTTGCCTTCTTTTTCACCTCCGAATTTATTGTGCACTCCATTGCATGAAAAGATATTTTTACTGCTTTTTCATAAGATTATCAGATTTTTAGGCCAATTACCATATTTTTTATTAATTCTTCTCAAATGGCAATGATAAATCTGCAAAAAGATTCATCGTATGCAGTCACTTCGTGGAAAATTGCAGTCGCATTTAGGTGTTGCGTTCTTTTATTTGATAAACAAGTACACGTTGTTAAGATGAGCCTTCTTTCTCATACTTGCAAGAGCGTTTCAACAACTAATTCAATGCATGATGAGATACCGGATTCCTACTTATGGTCAGAAGAAGATCATCCCACTGAACAACCAAGAGACTGTGGAGAAAATGGTATTGCAATTTATTTATTGATGGGAAACATAGGTGGACCTTCCTGCTTAGTGCTTAATTCTGTATCATTCAACTTTTTTCATTCCAATTCACCCACAGGGAACTTGTTAGTGCACATGTCAAGGTAATTACTCTCTGGTCTAAATTGCTCGAATATTCTTTTATCAACTGTGGTTCTCAGTATCCTTCTTTCCGGTGATAATTCCTTTTCCATTGTTACTTTTGCCTCTAATTGTAGATTTGTTTAGGGTTTCAAAGGGGAAGCCCTAGACTGGTTTTCTATAAATAATGCCTCTAACTTCAGGATTTCAAGGCGTACGTGGTTTCGTTTGACTCGCACCGGGCAAATTTTGTTTGAGTTCTAGTTTTCTCTTTGCACAAAGGGATTTCTTTGTCGGCAATATTCACCGCTTATATATATATAATTTCATTTGGAACAGGGTTGTATGTTTTTGTCTTCATGCTATATGAACATGTATAACTCTTACTTTCTCTGTCTAAACTCATTATAGTGCTCATAATAATTTTTTCGAAGGCCTTCTGGTATACCCTAACTGATGTCCGTGTATCTTTTTGTTCGCAGGTGTTTATGAACACAGGTATCCTAGGAGACCCCCTTGTTCTAGACAAATTATACACAATCTTTTCATCTCAACTATGCCATTTGCAGGTTCTTACAAATGTTTTATTTTCTATAAAATTGTACAGGCTCTCAAATGGCTGAGACCACTCTAGGATTCCAAGCTCAGGGTTTATATGCATTCAAGAGGTCTTTGCACTAGCCAGCTTTATGCAATTTTTCCCGTAATACCTTAAGAACCATAATTGTATATTGCTAGCATGAGTCGGTTCACTATAATTATTCATCTCACCACTTGGAACAATGTTTATTTATTTATAAATATTGTTTTTTTATAGCTTTATTTGGGTTTATTGTATTTGCATTTCTCTGTATGGGTTTAGTCTTGCATGGTCATATTATATAAACTCTTTATGTTTATATATATACACTTCGGGTCTATGAGAAAACTATATACTGAATTCAAATCGAACCCTTTATGGTTATTTATGGTTAATATTTGATAAAGCCCAATTAGGCATTTTCTTTGTTTATTTTAATGCTATGTATAATTACAAGGTATGCTCATGGTAGGTTCATGATCTTAGTCTAAATAGGAAGGTATTTTGAAATATTTATTTGATAATGAAGAAGCATTGATTTTATATTTCCTCCATATGGAAAATAATATTCTGTAGCTTATATTTTATAGCTCATTTTTTTCCCTTAATCTATGATATTTCTATTTTATTCTATGATATCTTTGTTTTTCTTTTTAGTTTCAATAGGTTTGTATTACCATGTATAGTTGTTTTTTTTCTTCATTTCACATTTGCAATTACTTTACATGTTAACTAAATGGTTTACATACTTTTCCAATCATAGAAACAAAGTTTTATTTTAAATTTATTTACTCCCCCACAATATTGCTAGGCCAAAGGCTTCACAAATCTTGTTAATGGAATCACTAGACTTCTTCTTAGCTCTAATCTCCCCAGTATTTAGTACTGATATTCTTGGGTTAGATAAATAGGGTTCCCCTAAACCTTGAAGCTTCTAAGATGAATGCACTCTTATCTTGGATGACACTATAGACCCTAATATTAATGTAATTAATTATATTTCATTCAAAAGTAAACTTCAGTCTATGAATATTATATTATTCTCAATGCTAATTCTACTACTTGTTTTGTCCATAACACTCCCCATAATTTTCACAAACCAATTAACTCTTCTAGAAAAATTCAACAATTCCAATTTAATAATCCTATCGGCCTCTCTTTGTACCTTTTGGGACAATTGCTAGTTTTTTTTTTATGTAATTTTATTGAGTCAAAATATTTATATAATAGGACAAGACAAAAGATCCATAACCTTGGATCTACCAAGTGCTCAGAGGGATTAAATCTCTTTTCACTTTAAAGGTGTTTGCACCTCAAGAGATTTGATCTATCTGGGTGTTCAGTAAATCTGAGTTAAGATGGATCTGGGCTTGTTTTAATTAATTTTTTATTTTATTTTATTTATTTTATGGTAATTGACTAAGTCAAATGGTTTTTTACAATGGAACTAGCCCTCCTCCGAATAATATGTTTAAGATGCTCGTTTAATTATTAATTTTATTTTATTTTTAATGTATTGACTAAGTCAAATGGTTTTTTAACCAATGGAATAGAACCTCCCAGAATATGTAATATATAGTCAGCAAGCCTATATCTTTAAGTTTTTTTATATATATTATATATTTGTATAATGGATTTCATGTGAATCATGTTTGTTTTCAAATGATTTTACAATTGGTTTTTTTTTAATAATTAAATTTATCTTTTGTGTAAACATACACCAATTTATAATTCTTCACTTTGGAAATTTATATTATATTTTTTTTTGTAAGCTGGGGTGGGACTCTCCTGATTACATGTCCATTTAAATTACCCCTCAACCGGGGAAGGGTAGCCCAAGATTTGAACCCAAGACTTCGGTTCGGGTGAGAACTCATTTCCACGCCTTGCGCCTTGAGCTTACCCCAATGTGCGACGAAATTTATATTAAAATATTAATTTTATTTAAATAAAAATTAATATTTAAAGAAAATAAATTTCACACCTTATAACCTACTTTAATTTAAATATAAAAATAATAAAGATTCATGATAAGATACTCCTTAATTAATTATTATTTCAAATTGTACTATATTTTTATCTCTTTATAAAAATGTATAAAATATATCTATATTAAAATATAATAGCCTATTTATGAAATGCCTAGAGAGATTAAATAGTTTTTCACTCTAAAAAAAGTTTGCACCGGAGCACCTCAAGAGATTTCATGGAGCTAAGATGGATTTGTGCTCATTTAATTATTAAACATAATTATTTATTTTGTTTTATTTTGTTTTTGTTTTCTATTTAATTTAATTTTATTGTATTAATTTGACTAAGTTCAAAAATAGTTTTTTAATAAGAATTATTAAAACATAAATTATTTATTTTTTTTATTTATTTATTTTTTTTATTTAATTTAATTTTAATTTTTATGTAATTTGGACTAAGTTCAAAATAGTTTTTTTTTACAAGAATTTTTATTTTGGTAGGTTAAGCACCCACAGGTGATTTTGAACCAATGACCAACTCACAAGGAGTGCATTAAAGTGCAGCGATTCCACTTATCAATCCAAAGCCCTATGGCATTTTTACAAGAATTATAAAACATATATTATTTATTTATTTTTTTTATTTTTGTTTTCTATTAATTTAATTAATTTTATGTATTTTAACTCTGGGTTCTAACCAATCGCTCGGAGAGGGATTAAATCTCTTTTCATTTAATGGTGGTTTGCCACCTAAAGGAGATTTTCATGGAGTTAAGGATGGATTTGTGCTCATTTAATATTAAACATAATATTTATTTTATTTTATTGTATTTTTGTTTTCTATTTAATTTAATTTATGTTTTATGTAATTTTGACTAAGTCAAAATAGTTTTTATGTATAAGAATTATTAAACATAATTATTTATTTTATTTATTTTTATTTTATTTTTTCTATTTAATTTAATTTTAGTAAATTTGACAAAGTCAAAATAGTTTTTTTATCAAGAAATTATTAAACATAATTATTTATTTTATTTTATTTATGCTTTCTATTTAATTTAATTTTAATTTTTATATAATTGGACTAAGTCAAAATAGTTTTTTTTTTTATAAGGGAACTAGCAACCTCCCCGTATATATGCAATAGTCCCCAAGCCACATATATAAAAAACTTCTAGTTCAACGTAGGACTGAGACGCAACAATAGCCCCTAAGCCACATATATAAAAAACTTCTAGTTCAACTTAGGACTGAGACATGGGACACAACAATAGCCCCCAACTAGTTCAACTTAGGACTGAGACATGGGACACAACAATAGCCCCCAAGCCACATATATAAAAAAACTTCTAGTTCAACTTACGACTGAGACATGGGACACAGCAATAGCCCCTTAGCCATATATAAAAAACTTCTAGTTCAACATAGGACTGAGACATGGGACACATCAATAGCCCCCGAGCCATATATATAAAAAACTTCTAGTTCAACGTAGGACTGAGACATGGGAGGCCTATCCTTTCATCCTTACCATGACTGATCATGTCCCTGGAGACTTGAACCTAGGTGATTGGGATAGAAAACCACCATCTTGACCACTCTAGCTAATTCCCATTAACAAGTCAAAATGGTTTATTAATAATTATAATTATTATTGCGTTGAGGCTCTCTAGCATAGAAAATATGATGTTGTGATGTCTTGTCACGTCCTATTAAACATTTTGTCTTGGATAATTACACGAAAATAAAAGAAAATTAAAAGAACTTAATAATTATATATATTAAATAAAAAAAATGACTCAATACAAAAAAAATAAAATAAATTAAATAAAAAATAAATTAGCATCATAATTTAATTAATTTAATTGCCCCAAGTGGCGTTCAAGTATGGAGAAATTTGTAATGTAAAGTTAAAATTGACTAAGTCAAATTACATAAAAATATAAATTAAATTAATTAATTAGATAAAAATATATGTAAACATTTTCAAAGGGCCAAAATAAAATAAAGAAATAAAAATAACACTATAAAATAAAAATGAGTCATGGTATTGGTCCATAGTATTCATGTGGAATATAGCCTATTTAAAGGGATGAATTAAACTAGCCTAGATCTATCTTAACTCTGCATCTACTAAGGGCTAAGAGAAAATAGAAAAAATAATAGGTTTGACAATAGGAACAGTGGAATAAAATAGTTTCATATTGATTACAATGAAGATTGTTTGTAATTGACTATATTCTTAGTATTCACATTTTCTATCTATCAAAATTGTTACATTGACACTTTGCACTCAAAATTTGTATTTCATCATTTTTCATAATTCAAGTTACTAAGAGTCTCTCTCATCTCAACAAACTGAAGTAACTAAGAAAATTTTAAATTAAATTGACCAAATTAATCTTGGACATATTTAGCATATTTAAATGCTCAAAATAATTAGATGTTCTGCAAATTTTGTATGACCGCACACAACTAAAACCAGCCTAGATCCATCTTAACACCAGATCTATCAAGCGCCGAGAGGGATCAAATCTCTCGAGGTGCAAACCTTTCCTCAAGTTTTTCACTAAAAAAATAGGTTTGCACCTCGAGAGATTTGATCCCTCTCAGCGCTTGATAGATCCGGTGTTAATATGAATCTAGGCCCGGTAATAATAATAATAATAAAGACAAATCAAATCAAAATTTAAAAACTATTAATTATTAATTATTAATAAAACATTTTGACTTGGTATAATTACATTAAAAAAAAAAAACAAGAAATAATAATACAAATGTAAATGTCTACTTGCGGTAACTCACCAAAGCGGAAGTCTTGGGTTCAAATCTTGTGCTATCCCCCGATAGGGGTAAGAAGTTGGACATGATGAAGATGTAATCATACCAAGTTTACAAAAAAACACAAATGTAAAATAAAATAAAATAGTCAATTTACCCTTGTGAAATATTTTGACAAGAGACATGGATCCCTAGTGCTACGCTGCATGCGGATTCGTGCCCTTGGCCTCCTGCTCAGGGCTCCTTCCCCCCTCCTCTCTTCTTTCTCCCAGTGTCCCTTGTCTCCTCGCCACTGTCTATATGAACAACCTTACGGTTGCGCTGACCCTGGTTGGTTCTTTGGATGCGGATATTGTAGCCTTCAACTCATTGGTTGTTGTTGCACCAAAGTTTCAAAATATGGGTCCTTCACACTTTGTTAAAACATAGATGAAATCCCTAAGATCACCATCAACACCCCTCAAGCTCACTCTAGAGCTCCGCAGCTCGTGGATTGGAGCCTTATTAGCCAGTTCATGGGCCTCTAGCCTTCACCCCACTCGGTTCATGCTTAGATAGAAAATAATTGGAAATCGCTTATTCAAGGAGAGGTTATGTCGACATTCTATGGGAAGGGATTCTTCACCTTCTTTTTCAAAAACAGGTTGGAAAGAGATTTGGTTTTCAGAAATGGCCCATACTTCATGGGCTCACAAAGGCTGTATTTGGATAAGTGGAGTCCTAACTTCAATCAGGACTGTGATGTTCCCTCCTCGATACCAGTCTAGGTAAAGAGCCCATATCTCCCGCTTCATTGTTGGAATGATGTAACTTTTCGTCTCATAGGGAATTCTGTAGGAAAATATATCGACTGCGTTGAGCCAAAGGATGATCTATTATCCTATGCAAGGATTTGCGTGGAGGTAGACCTTGAAAAGGGCTTCTAACTATTGTTACACTTTGTATGGACACTTGGGCTCATGTCTAAGAGGTAGACTATGATCAATTCCATTTAAATGCAATTTGTGTCATGAATATGGGCACTTTGCTAAAAGCTCCCAAAAGCATCATGACTCTTCCGACCAGCCAGGGGAATCAAATGAACAATGGCAGCAAGCCAAGAGGGAAAAAAGGAACAAAAAAAAAAATAACAAGTCAGTCGCAACCTCCAACTCAGTTCCTCAGAAAGAAGGCCCAAGCCAAAGTGAGCCTATTCCTACTCGTGAGGCAGAAACACAATAAAATGAAGTCGGAATAGATAAGAACAAGTTCGTTGCATTGAACTCTATCCAGGAAGAGGGAGTGTTTACTCCGGGAATTAATAGTGTAGAGGCTGCTCTTCTTTCTTTGACTTCAAAACTATAAAAAGAAATTCCCACAAACCCGGAAGTAACTAGTAATGCAGAAGACACAACAGATGAAGAGGAAGAAGAAGAAGGGTTCTTATCCTCCAAATAAATAACGGTAACATCATTACCTACAAGTTTAATGGACAAAAAATAAGAGGGTGCAAGACTCAAGGACATGGACAGAAAGATAAGAAGATCAGGACGGAAAATAAATAAAGAAATAAGGAAAAAAAACATAAAAGGACAAGGAGTTGGTTTTCAACACATTATTTCTCTCTAGTTAGTCAATTTGGGGGGAAAAGGAGGCAAAAGGGGAAGTGCAGTAGGCCTTGCAAAAGGGAAACCAACTACAAAAATTAATTAACGAATATTATCTCCTGGAATTGTAGGGTTCTTGGTTCTAGAAAATGAATAATGGAAGTAAAATCTCTAATACAAAGGGAGAGATCAATAGTCACCCTAGTCTAGGAGACAAAGTTGAGCGACATTGAAATCTCCTCTATTCATTCCTCTCTTTGGGGTTTAAGAAATATGGAAGCAAAGAGCTGGAGAGGTGCTTTAGGAGACCTTTGTGCGATGTGGAATCATACAAAATTACAAGTGGTAAGTTCTTTAAAAAACACTCACTAGATTGCAACTTATTTTAAGATTTTAGAGTTGCAACAAACTTTCTCTGTGATCAATATCTATATGACTGTCAACTTTAGAGACAAACAAGACTGTTGAAAGTCTTTAATGGAGTTTTAAAAACTCTGAATATGGGTGTAATTGTATTCCAGGAGGAGATTTCAACACCACCATGGGAAAAAATGAGAAGAGGGGAGGCTCTACTGTTAGGGATGCTTCCCAATAAAATATGGAGCACTTAATCTTCAACCTCAACCTCTTTGATGTTAAGCCTCCTAAATTCCTCTATACCTGGAATAAAAAATGTTTTGGTTCGGGCCATATCGTGGCTCGTCTTGACCGCTTCCTAGCCTCTGAATGCCTACTTATAATGGACCTTTTCCTGAAATCCCATATTATTCCTTGATGTGGCTCAGACCATTGCCCAATTAGCCTTCTTGTCATGCCTTCATTAAATATCGTGCCTATCCCCTTTCTATTCTCCCCTCTTTGGCTTGACTCGCTTGGTTTCTCTTAGATGCTTTCCCTTTCTTGGTCAGTTTGGGTTGAGGGCAGCCCAATCTCTATTTGGGAATCCAAAATCAAAAGGCTAAAAGGAGATATTAAAAAGTAATTAACATAAAACAAAGTAGAAAGTAAATATGCAATAAATGATATGGAAAACCACCTTGCCACAGTCCAGGGAAAAATGGAGATGGCGACGATCAATTTGACAAACTTCCAAAAAGAAGTTGAGACCTTCAAGGCTCTTCATGACCACCTCAAAAGAGATGAAGAGTACTGGAGGCTAAAGTATAGAAACAATTGGCTAAAGGCTAGATATAGAAACACAAATTTCTTTCATAAGTAGACGAAGTTTAGAGAAATAAAGAATAATATATCTCAAATCCATCATGAGGGACAAACTCTAGTAAATTTTGAAGAAATTAAGAGAGTTGCACTAGACCATTTCAAGATCCTCTACCTGGAAGACCCTCAAAGAGATCTAGAGAGTAAGGAATTTTCTTGGAGAAATTCCCTACCTTGATTTCTCCTTAAATAAATGAGGTGTTGATCTCCCCTCTGACCACGAACGAGATCAAATCAATTGTTTTCTCCTTTTCGCCTGACAAATCTCCAAGCACGGATGGGTTCTCTGCCAATTTCTACCAAAACTTCCGAGAATAAATCTGCAAAGACTAGTGTCGTATGATAGGATACTCCTTAAAAATATTTATAATGGGGGGAGGAATCAATTCTTCCTTTCTGGCCTTAATCCCTAATGAATCCTGACCCTCCACCTTTGCTAGATTTCGGCCTATTTCTCTTTGCAATGTCTCATATAAAGTCATCTCGTAGTTGTTGACCTCTAGACTCAAAAATATTATTTCTCTTTTGATCTCAATCAATTCGGGGGTATTTGTGCATGGACGTCAAATTTTTAATAATATAATTTTGCTCCATGAGGTTATGGATTTGAGCTGAAAAAGAGGATACCAAGGAATGGTAATAAAGTTGTACATGGTGAATGTTTTTGATAGGGTCCAACATGGCTTCCTACTGAAAGTCATGAGGAGGATGGGTTTTAATGTTATCTTTATAAAAATGGGTTGCTTTGTGCACCTCTTCTCCTTGGATAGCCCCCCTAGTCAATGGTCGGGTTGTGGGCTTCTTCAAACCCTCTAGGGTGTTGCATCAGGGATGCCCTCTCTCCCCTTTTCAATTTATTATTATGGTAGACTCACTAAGCAGAAGATTGGAATTCGATCACCAATCTCAACATCTTCTGGGGATCAGATATAAAGAATGGATCAGGAGTATAAACCATGGTTAGTTTGCAGATGACATCGTCTTATGGGGAGGGGCCTCTTCTGTGATTGCAAGATGCTTCAAAAGTAATCTGGATAATTTTCACAAAGCCTTAGGAGGGGCCACAAATGACAACAAAATCCATTTTTATATATGGAATATCTCCCCCAAAAAAGAAGAAAATATAGAAGAAATTAGGAGATTCAAAAACCTCAAGGATTGGAAAGATTTCAACTACCTTAGAGTCCCAATATTATTAATAAGAGTGTCTCCTCATGCATGGAAAATATTTCTAGAATAAAATTAAGGTTAAAATAGTGAATTGGGGAGGCGTCTAGCTAAATAATGTGGGGAAGACAATCTTGGTGAAATGTGTGTTGTCTTCCATCCCACTCTATCAGTTCTTGGCTCTCCAGGTCCCTAAATATGTTTTACATCATCTTGGAATCTATATTAGGAAGTTCCTTTGGGAGGGAGGAAAGCAAGAAAACAAAAAAATTCCACCTGGTAAATTGGAAAATTATTAGAACTCCAAAGCAACATTGGGGGCTTGGAATTTGTGACCAACCTTGGTAAATAAAACAATGGGTGCCAAACTATGTTAGATCCTAAAAATGAGTCTGGATCGCTAGTGGGTGCAAGTTATAAGAGAAAAGTATTTAAATCGTTATAATAACATAGAGGAATACTTGGAGGTATCTCAAGGTTCATATATATGGAAGCTATTACACTCTTCATCGAATCTCATTGAGAGCAACCTCTATAAAATCCCAGGTAATGGTGCTTCGATCAACATATGGACGGACCTATTTCTGGGACTTTCCTCTTTAGGATTAGATCCCTCTATCTCTCCTCTTCAAGACCTCTTGCGGCAACAGGGGATGGATCACTTGGATCAAATCTCTTCTTGGGATGCCCAAGGTCATTGGACTGGGTGGAAAATAGAAAATATCCATGCAAATATGATCCCTCTCAGAGATATTCTAGTTGAGAAGTTAATGGGTTGCACTCCCCTAGCACAAACAAGAGAGGAAAGGTGGGGGTGGAATAACTCATCATACAAAATCAAAGAAGGTTATACCCATATGTTGTTCAATGCTCAAAGCCCCCCCAAGTCCACAACCTGAAACAAACGCTATCCCTAAAGTGAATTTATTTTGTTGGCTATTAGCTCATAAAAGAATGCTCACATCGGAAAACCTTCATAAAATAGGCCTCATTGGCCCCTACAGATGTCCATTATGTGAAATCTCTACGAAAAACATCCCTCATCTCTTCCTCCATTTCCAGTATTCCAAACTGGTTTGGATGGTGGCTCCTGGTCCTCTCTTTCTGCATTCCAAGTGGTCGGTTAACCTCCTCAGATTCTTTGATTCTTGGCCCAAGTCCTACGTGTGCTCCCTTCAGGACAAAAGCAACCTCAAAGACCTTTGTATATCTATTCCTAAATATGCTTTCTGGTAAATATGGTTATCAAGAAATAAGGTGATATTCACCTCTGTCTGCCCTTGAGCCAGGAACACCGATCTAAAGGCCCTCTCTTCTTGTTTTGAATTCCATAGACCAATTTTTCATCCCTCCCTAGATCCTTTTGAATTGTCTTGGCTCGCTCCTTAGGCCTAGTCCAAGCCCTCCTCTTGCTTAAGAAAAATGAAGCTTGCTCGGCCTCCTTGGCTTCTTCATATGTGTCACGATGCACTAGCTGATTGGATTCAAAATTCGAATTCTTGGACTCTTAATTTTGATGATGCTTCAAAAATAAATCCTGGGGTGGTAGGAGGGGGAGGGGTTCTCATTAATCCTGATGGAATAATTATGGATCGGTATGCTTGGGTTTTGGGCAAGAAGACAAATAATCAAGAAGAAATTTATGGGTTACTCTATGGCCTCACCTTAGTGCAACAAAAAGGAATCAAGGACATGAACATATTGGGAGACTCTCTCCTAATTATGAAAAATATGAACACAAGTATGACATCCCAAAACAACAAGTTGAATCAAGTTCTAAAAAGAACCCATGGCTTATGTTCTCTCTTTGAGAACCTTCAATTCTTTCACATCTTGAGAAGTCTAAATCATGAGGTGGACTTGCAGGCAAATATAGCTTGCCAAATGAAAGAAAGTTGTAATCAAGTAAATTGAAATGAAGGATACCTCCCCATCCCCTAATCCTGACCATGAGTAGAATGCATATGGAGGGAAATATTTTATATTATTTGAAGCATAGAAATAATTTGTTTTGGAGTTTGGAGCTTAAGGGTGTAAACTCATTCACTAACCCTTGCTCCGCCCCGGTTTATGTTTATATGTCCCCTTTTGTTTCCCCTAGACTTACCCTTCATCTCCTCCTCCTCTCCTCTCTTCACATTTCCCCCTCTTCGCTCTGCTGACATCCACGTCCCCCTCTCACACCTCTCCTCCTCCCCTAGGCTTCCCCTTCATCTCCCCCTCCTCTCCTCCCTTCACCTTTCCCCCTCCCCACTTTGCTGGAATCCTCCTCCCCCGCCCTCTCATCTCACCTCCCCCCTCAGCTCCATATACCCTCGCTTCAAACATCGCATCAAGAATATGAGGTGGTGGCCTCTCATCCTCAACACTTGGAATAAGCCATGCAATTTAATTACCTCGACATGTGACTGCATTATTCTATTGTCTTGGACACTTGATGATGGGATTGGCATAAGTGTGGGAGATCAGTTGACTATTCTCTATAATCAAGCCCATCGCATTATCCAACAAACCAAAGTCATGTGAGAAATCTTTGAGATTGAGCCTCATTTAATTCTCTGGGATAATATTTGATGGCTCGCACGAGGGATAGTTAATAAACACCAAGTGAACGTCATTTCAGGCTGCAAGGCATTCATGGATGGTAATTGGGACCCTTGATGTATGTTTTCATTCTTGCGGTTCAGGGATTTCTATAAATTGGGAAACAATTATCATAATCGCTACAATAGAGAGGTCTATGTCCAGAAGGCTGAGAGGGGTAGGTTGCATAGGCATAGTCGGGGTTGTCTATGGGAAATTTGGGAAGTTGAATTCTGCCTCTAGTTCGATCTTAGTGTTAGAGAGTCTCTGCATGAGATCCTTGATGTTGAAAACAATATTTTTTGTAAGATTTTGAGAGTAGGGCCTCTGCCAATTAAGCCTCTATTTAGGTCCCTACAGGATTATCTGGTTAATAATTCCTCGATGATGGATTTGGGGCCTCTGCCTCCTAGAATCTTTCTGTTTAGTGTGGCGTATTGGATAGATCTCAAGAGTGCTATGGAATTTAGTTTATGACAGAATCTGGAGTGTTTTGGAGACTCCTCAGTTTGTAATTTGGGTAATTTGATTTGGTTCTCTCCTTAAGGACTCTGAGGTGTTGTGGAATTTCTACTTCTCCTCAGTGAATTTGGGGTCACGGACTCTGTCTCTCTATCACTATTGGGACTTGGTCTTCCCTTTGGAATTTCTCCCTTAGTTAGATAGCATGGATGCTTGGGGATATAGTTGACAGTGTTCGGGACCGAAATTGGGAGTCGCGTGGACCGAAATTGGGATAAGTTACCCCTTTGGCTACTATCACCCCTCATGTTTATACCCCCTACGACTGAGAGCATTTCGAATTAAGGGAATTTATGGCTGAACATCGAAATTGTTTCCAGAAACAATAAGAAGAAGCCTGTGAAATGATTGAGAGAAGCATAGAGAAGAACCGAAAGATCCATCAACTGGAAGAAAAGGTGTTTGCACTGTGCAACCAAATTGAAGAATTGCAAATTCAGTTGGATGAGAAGAATTTTCATTTTGAGGAGGAACCAACAGGGATTGATCTCAACGGGCTGGTTGATCAAAATGACTAGTCTTCTCTGGTGTTTTAAGCTAAACTATAAATGTATTTTGATACTCGGTCAATTATGGAAGGCATATCTGAATGATTTTATAGTAGCTCGGCCAAATTTTGAATTTTTTTGTAGTATTTGGGCTCAGCTCAACAGTCTGAAAACAATGTTGCCCAACGATGGCACTGATTTTGAAGTGTAATCTCTTGTTTATTGTCACGACCGAGTGTGGATTAATATAATACTAACGTTATTTTTCTATAATATATAATAATATATATATATTATATATATATAATATATATACGAGAGAGAGAGAGAGCAAACCGAGAAAAAGAGAAAGAAGATATATATTGACTCACTATTTTCAGAACCCATGGTTTTTTCTCATGGTATTCTACTCTAATGTAGCATATTTAAAGGCTTAAAATTTTAATTAATTCTCCACACATAAAAATAACCAAGCATGAAATTATTGTGCTAAATTTGAGAATTAAATTGTGTGAGAGCTATAAATATAGACACACACACACATACACACATATTGACGTACTATTTTCAGAACCCATGGTTTTTTCTCATGGTATTCTACTCTAATGTAGCATATTTAAAGGCTTAAAATTTTAATTAATTCTCCACACATAAAAATAACCAAGCATGAAATTATTATGCTAAATTTGAGATTTAAATTGTGTGAGATCTATACATCTAGACACAAAAGATTCATAGTAATTTCTTATTTTAAAAAAACAAATAAAAACAAGAGTTATTTTCTCTTTATTTTTATTTATTTTTTAAATTATATTTTAAAGCTTTTGTGAATAGTTTGTGTAAATAAAAGAAAATTCTAAGACCAAAAATACCTATATTTATTGTTGTCTTGTGGCATGAGAGTGTTTTTATGAAGGTGTCTTATCTTCTTTCTTTAAATTTTTTGAGAATGATCCTTATATCTGAAAATTAAGCTTTATTTTTATCTAAGTTTTATAGGCAAAGTTTTCAAAAAAAGATTAGGGAATCTTGTTTCAATGATTTTGATTCATGTATCCATGGTCCTTATGTCAGAAAATTTAGGCTTTTTTTTTTAACGAAACGAGTAGAGATTGTATTATTAAAAAAATATGGATTACAAGGCCAAAACCTTTACATATTCCAACCTAGAGTTCCCCGTGACACAAAAGCTTCAGTCCCTTTCCGACAAAATATTTTCCAGAAACACCCCAAAATACATACACATCTACATTCCATTTTTCACTATAATTTTAATTTGATCTAGTTTGACTTCTTGTTTTTCTTGGAGAAAAACTTTTTCCTTTCTTCCCAACTTGAATCCAAAATGCATTTTCTACAAATTTCGATGAATCGTTCTGTTATTCTTGAGATATTCCTCAGTTGTCTAATCTACCTAATAAGTTTCCTTTTCAACTAGATTCCTTTTGGTTTCCAAAGGGAATCCGTTTTCCACGAGGGTTTGTTGCTTTTTCACTAACTCTACATCCACAGAACTCTTACTAGCGATTAGAGGATCCACATTGGAAATCGATTTTTCCTGCTTAGATTTTGTTGTTACAACTATGGTTTCTTTAAATGAATCTTCTTCCTTCTTATCTTTACTAGTGACTGGAGGATCCACATTGGAAATCGATTTTTCCTTCTTAGATTTTGTTGTTGCGGCTACGGTTTCTTTAACTGAATCTGCTTCCTTCTTATATTTTAGTTCTTCCTTGTCCTGTTATGCAGTATTTTGTCACACCTCCTACACTTCCCTGTGACATACCCCAAAGTTCCTGAAATATGACCATTATGTAGTGTACCCATTCGTATATGCAGCTCAAATCCTTCCTAAGGCATTGATTGGAAAATGCCTTGAGATTTCCCTGAAAGAAATAGCTCTAAAACCCTAATTTGAGAATCATCGCACTTATGATACTAAAAACAACGATGTTCGCCTGTTGCACTACACTTGAACCACAATGGAATCTCTCTATTCACTTGTATACCTGCAATTATCCCAAAGAGGATGAGAATCTTTGTGATCTAGAAGCCTCAAGAGCGGCGAGCTAGAGGTTGTTTGGCATAGATGAGGTCAAATTCTCCCATCTTGGCCTCATGGTTTTATCCCTATGAGTTACCTCCTTGAGATAAGGGCCTACTCCTATCTTTGGAGAGATCCTAACTCCCTTTCCCAGCCTATATATTCATCCTCTCCCATTCCCAAATGGTTGGTCTATGCCTATTTGCACCCTTATGCTAATATTGTGCCTATATGCTTCTCATTTGGCTTTGAGAAGGAGTTCTTGGAGAGCTTAGCTTGGACTTGGATATTCATTCAAGGAGAGCCTATTAACATCAAGGCTTGGTTATATGCTTCCCATTATTTTCTATTAATATACAACTGCTGGTTCATTTTCCCTAAATGTGTATGCTCATGTATCATTTAGCTTAACATTCCTTGATCAGTTAAGTAGGTTTCTTTTGAATATGATATTTGTATTTGCATGTCTTGTTGTGTCATGATCTCTTTTGGAGGAGCATAAACACTGAGAGTAATAGGAATGAGCATGTGACGCAAGTGATTCAAACTCTTTAACAAAGGAGATCGAGATAGCATCAGAATAGGCCATCTTCTTCGTCTCTCTTTTCAATTGCAACTTAGGAAAGTGTCTAGTAGATTTTCACTTAATCCAGGTGGATCTTCAGATACAATGGCATGGAAAAGCTCCAAATTCAAAGTGGCAAAAAAGCAAGTATCTTGACATCAAATCGAATTTCTCATCGCCATGATTCCAACAGTGGGAACAACACTCCAATCCGAGTCCGGATGATGAAGTTATGGCAGAAAGAAGGTTGCCTTGTTCATTTGGAAAATGAGGCTTTTTCCCTTAAAAAAATGGGTTTTTAGCCTTAAAAGCGAAAATCGCAATTGGAGGGTCCAAAGGGGCGGACTTAAGGAGGCGCAGTCGAACCCCCAATCAGCAACCCGATTAATCGGAGTCATGGGCAAGCAATCGGTGATATCGGGATGATCGGATCGGCTGATCGGGTTGGCAAAACCCAAAGGATCAGACCAGGACCCCTCAGCCATAGCGATGTGATATGCCAATGCGATAGAGCCGATGCGATACACCGATATCGATGATTTCGGTGATCTGTGATTGGCGATATCTACAATCAGCAATCCCCCGCTAACAGAACCATTGAACAGCGCGATAGCGATTTGCGATATGGGGGTCGGACCCGATGGGTCTATAAGCCTGATTTAAGAAAATTTGAAGTCCAGGTTTTTGGTTTTTTTTATTTTTCCGCGTGCATTATCGCTTGGAACAAGAAAGGCCTATTTTCAAGGTTTGTTGCACCCACCAATCCATTCGATAGAACGACTACTATTCTAAACAAACAACCCCTAATTTTTAAGAGGCCTTGTATTATAAAGCCTGATGCACGCAGCAAAGCACAAGGAGAGGATTTTTGGCACACAGTTCGAGGCAGCAGCTTGTAGGAGGGCGAATTGATCATTTTGTCTGAATTGGGAGAATTTTATATGATTTCTACCCCTCTCAATGCCACGGACGCAGTGGTGCTATACATTTCTCCATTTGAGTTCTCCTTTTCACAACCATTTTCCAGAATGTAGGTATAAGCCTCTTTTTATGTAAACTGATGATTGTATTCTCTTCTTTTCATGCCATTTAATCAATGAAGGCCTCCCCATTGATCGAGCAGGGCTCGGAGACGTAGTTCGAGTTGGACAAACTCCGTTATCAAGTCTTGTTATCTTATTTTTCGTGCCTTTATGTGTTCCTTCTTCTTTCTTGTGTGCACATTAAATTCTTGTGTTAAGCTGCAATTTATACATGTGATTATTTTCATACATCTATAAGCAAAAGATCCTTGGATAAAGTGGTATCAGAGCAGGTCTTTTTAGATGTGAATTGCATGTTTGTATGCTAACAAGAAACAAACTCCAAAGAGGTGAAGGGGAATTAGAGCCTTTCGATCCCGAAGTGGGGGGTGCACATCGAAGGAGAAACATGGCAGAAGATGAAGCTCATATTAAAGAGGAACACAATTTTCGCAAAACCTTCTATTCATTGGTAGAGAATGTCGGTAAGTTGGTTTTAAGGCTGGAGAAAGCAGAAGAGAGAAACCCATAAGAACAAGGTTCAGCACATGGAAATGGTGGAGAAGAACCCCCTCCTTCTCCTTCCACGAGTGAAGGTTCTCCTTCCTCTCACCACCATAATCGTAGAAATTCAAAGGATGCATCTAAGAAACCTTTCTTTAAATTAGATGTTAAATTTGATCTTCCCATGTTCAATGGTGAAATTAACATAGATAAGCTTAATAATTGGATTAGGCAGATTGAGGTCTACTGCAGGATTCAGCAGATTGTGGACGATGAGGCAAAGATTCAGCTGGCTTCTCTACGGCTGAGCAACACCACTCTCATTTGGCAGGAGAGCAAATTGCAAAGCAATAAGAATGTGGGTAACCTCTTTTCCTCATGGCCTGATTTTATTTTTGCGTTAAAGGAATAATTTTATCTCTTGGGTTACAAGCAAAAAGCATTAATGAATTGGCAGTATTTAAGGCAAAGCAAAGGTCAGGATGTTCAGAGTTTTATAGAGGATTTTAGAAAGGAAGCACTAAATTTGGGTATTACACTTGATACACCTAAAGTTGTAACTAAGTATATTGGCTCATTGCATAGCTACATTAGGCATTCATTATTGTTGTTTGAATCAACCATTATAGACTCAGCCAGTGTAAAGGAAATTCATGTTGAGAACAGGGGAAAAAAATGAAAGAGATGATCATTCCAGAAAACCACCATTCAAACCTCCCAATGGCAAATCTAAAGTGAAATGGAAAGGAAAGGAGAAGAAGATGGAAGTAGCCAAAGAAGGAGAAAGGCTGTATTGCAAACACTGCAAAAAGGAAGGCCACGATGACGATCAGTGTTGGAAACAGCACCCAGAAAAGCGTCCAAAGAAGTATGGAGGAAAAGAGAAGCAAAAGACTGTGGAAACTACGCAGCAAGACCTTCAATTGGATTCCAAAGATGAAGCATTAATCATAGTCGCGGGAACAAAAGGTACTCTTACACCTCATATTAATTCTGAATCGCATGAAGGCACTAGTTCTGTAAATGAGTCTCTTCCTAATGATCGAAAGAGAATTGAATTGTTTCATATCAGATTTGTTGTAAATCGTATTAAAGTATAAACTATGTTTGATATTGGATCCCAAGCAAACTTAATTGCAGAATCCTTGGTAAATAAACTCAGCTTAGAAACAAAACCACATCTGAAACCTTACCTGCTTGGATGGATACATGATAAAGCAAAACTAAATGTAACCAAGCAGTGTAAAGTAAAATTTGTGATCGCTTCTACGCTAGTGGATGAAGTAGAACTGGATGTGATCCCATTGGATATTTGTGGCGTGGTGTTGGGGAGTTCGTATCTATATGATAGAAAGGTAGTCTTTTTCCGTCATGAAAACAAATACCAAATCACAAAAGATGGGGTAGAATATATAGTAAGGGCTCATCAAAATAAAATCAATGCCAGCCTTGTAAGCGCTGGACAAATGAAAAGGCTAGTGAATTCCAGTAAGGGTTGCATGCTTATGGTTGTAAGGGAAAAAGAGGCAAAATTAGCTAATGCTTTCCAGGGCTGTGATCAAGAACATAAATAGGAATTATCTGAATTAATTTCTAATTATGACGAGATGTTTCAGGAACTGAAGGGATTACCTCCAAAGAGGGAAATCCAACATGAAATTCATTTCCAGCATGATGCTCCTTTACCGAATATTGGCATGTACAGGATGTCAACCATTGAGATGGAGGAAATCAAGAAACAGGTGCAGGAATTGCTGGACCAAGGGGTCATCAGGCCAAGCACTTCTCCATGTGGTTCACCAATTGTCTTAGTCCCAAAGAAAGACAACACACAGAGGATGTGTGTGGATTACCGTGCACTAAACAAAATCACAGTGAAAAATCGTTACCCTCTTCCACACATTGATGACTTATTAGATCAGTTAAAGAATGCTATCTATTTCACCAAATTGGATTTTCGCAATGGTTATCACCAGGTCCAAATTATAGAGCAGGACGTGTGGAAAACTGCCTTCAAGACCAAACAGGGGTTGTTCGAATGGATGGTGATGCCATTCGGACTTTGCAACGCTCTAGCCACTTTTATGAGGGTCATGAATGATCTCTTTCGACCTTTCATTGATGAATTTGTTCTTGTATATTTAGATGATATACTTGTTTTTAGTAAAATTTGGGTTGAACATGTGTGTCATGTAAAGAAAAGTTGTCAAAGTGTGAGTTCGGGAAAACCTATTTGGGTTACCTAGGTCATATTGTTGGTCATGGTCAGTTAAAAATTGATCCTTCTAAAGTTGAAGCAATTGTAAATTGGCCTAAGCCTACTAGTGTAACCGAGGTCCGTAGCTTTTAAGGTGCAGTCCAGTATTGAAGGATATTTATTGCCAATTTCTCTGTTATTGCAGCACCTTTGCACACATTGACAAGTGTGAAACAGGACTTCTAATGGGGAGGAAGACAGCAGAAGTCCTTCGAAACGTTGAAGGAAAAGATCATCACCACACCAGTCTTAGCCTTACCAGATATCCAACTTCCATTCGAGATTGAAACCGATGCCAGTGGTTATGCCATGGGAGTTGTATTGGTGCAACAAACAAAGCAGATTTGTTACCATTCTAAGAAGTTTCCTCAAGCTCTGATAAAATATCCCACTTATGACAAGGAGCTTTATGCCTTGGTGCAGAGCGTGAAAAAGTGGAAACACTACCTAATCGGCAAGGAGACCATCATCCATATGGATCATTAGCCCTTGCAGTACCTTCAGTCATAAACCAAGTTGCAGCAATCTTGTCATTTCAGGGGGATGGGTTTTCTTCAACAGTTTCATCTGGTAATAAAGTATAAGAAGGGCACTAGTAATAAAGTGGTCGATATGTTATCTCGCCCTCGTATTTCTGCTTCTGTTATTTTGCATAATGCTTTGTTGTCTTTTGAGAGTTATGTTGAACAATATGCTAACGATGATGACTTTAAGGAGATTTATGCAAAACTAACCAATGGTTCATAGGTGGACAACTATCACTTGTAGGGTAAACTGTTGTATCACCTTGGTAAATTGTGTATTCCCACAGGGGAAAGAGTACATATAATTCAAGAGGCCCACACCTCTCTTGTGTCTAGACACTTTGGTATCGAAAAGACTTTATGTCATGTACAAAGATTTTTTTTTTGGCCTCATATGAAAAACATTGTGACTCGCTATGTAAAGGGTTCTGTGATGTGTTCTATTTCGAAGCCCTCTGATAGAAAACTCGGGCTCTACACACCATTCCCTATTCCGAGTCGTCCATGGGAAAGTGTGTCAATGGACTTTGTAGGAGGTTTGCCTTTGTCTAGGAAGAGTCACGACTATTTGTATGTCGTCGTTGATCGTTTTAGCAAGATGTGTATTCTAATGCCTTGTAAAAAGCAGATCACTGCAGAGCAAACTACTTATCTTTTCTTTTAGCATGTTTAGGTCCATTTTTGGATTACCCACATCGATTTTGTCAGATCGGGACTCTCGCTTTCTCGGAGAGTTTTGGACCAGCTTGTGGAAGATGGTGGACACCAAATTGAAAAGAAGCACGGCATTTCATCTGCAGACTGATGGATAGACAGAGGTTGTCGACCATACCATGGTACACTTGTTACGAGGCTATTGTGGGAAACATCCCAAGTTGTGGGATGAACAGCTCCCATATGTACAGCGTTCCTACAATCGAGCAGTGCACTCATATACGCAGTGTTCAACATTTGAGACATGTTTTGGTTACCTACCAAAGGACCCTTTTGATATGGTCTTCGGAAGGGAAGATGGCTCCAGTGGACGTAATGATAGGGACAAAGCTCAAAAGTTCATTCAGCAAATCCAATTGATTCACCAAGCAGTACAAGAGCAGTTGAAGAAAAGTCAAGCCCGTTACAAGGCTCGACATGACAAACACTAAGTAGACCATTAATTCCAAGTGGGCGACAAAGTGTGGTTCCACATCAGCAAGGACAGGATGAATGGAGAAGGGAAAAAATTACGACCAATTTGGTATGGTCCATTCACCATTTTGGAGAAGATGGGGAACAATGCCTTTCATCTTGATTTGTCGATATATATGCAGATGTACTCAGTAGTGAATGTGGAGAATTTAAAGTTGTATGAACAACCATTGATCATGGACACCGAGGAGGTGGGCACAGTTCCTACAGTTGATGATTTTGCACCAGAATATCTCGATGAGTTACCTGAAGACATCATCCTTGACAGAAGGACCAGGACTTCATGGCGAGGAGATGTGGAATACCTTCGAGTTGGTTTCAAGGGGATGCACCCCAGCAAGGCAAAATGGTTGGAGAAGGAAAGAGTGAGGGAAAAATTCCCTCACTAGCCAATTGACTAATGAAAGCTTTTGGCAATCCAAAATCTCCTCAATGGGGAGGACTGATCCAGGTGGATCTTCAAATACAATGGCATGTAAAATCTCCAAATTCAAAGTGGCAGAAAAGCAAGTATCTTGACATCAGATTGAAGTTCTCGTCACCCTGATTCTAAATGGTGTGAACGACACTCCAATCCAAATCCGGATGATGAAGTTATGGCAGAAAGAAGGTTGCCTTGTTCCTTTGGAAAATGAGGCTTTTTCCCTAAAAAAAAATGGGTTTTTAGCCTTAAAAGGGAAAATCGCAATCGAAGGGTCCAAAGGGGTGAACTTAAGGAGGCACAGCGGAACACCCAATCAATGATCTCTGATTATCGAAGTCGGGGGGCAAGCAATCGACGATATCGAGATGATTGGATCGACGAATCGGGTTAGCGAAACCCAAAGGATCGGACCAGGACCCGTAGGCCATAGCGATGCGATATGCCAATGCAATACGTTGATATCAGCGATATCAGCGATCGGCGGTTGGCAATCCCCTGCTAAAAGAAACATTGAACAGCCCGATAGCAATTTGTGATATGGGGGTTGGACTCGATGGGTCTATAAGCCCGATTTAAGGAAATTTGAAGTCCAGGTTTTTGGGTTTTTTTAGTTTCCGCATGTATTATCGCTTAGAACAAAAAAGGCCTATTTTCAAGGTTTTTTGCGCCCGCCGATCCATTCAATAGAACAACTTCTATTCTAAACAAACAACCCTTGATTTTTAAGCGGCCTTGTATTAAAGCCCGATGCATGCAGAAAAGCGCAGGGAGAGGATTTTTTGGCACACAGTTCAAGGCAGCAGCTTGTAGGAGGGCCAATTGATAATTTTGTCTTAATTGGGCAATTTTATATGGTTTATGCCCCTCTCAATGCCACAGACGCAGTGATGCTATCCATTTCTCCATCTAAGTTCTCATTTTCACAGCCATTTTCCAGAATGGAGGTATAAGCCTCTTTTTATGTAAACTGATGATTGTATTCTCTTCTTTTCATGCCATTTAATGAATGTAAGGCCTCCCCATTGATCAAGCAGGGCCCAGAGATGTAATCCGAGTTGGACGAACTCCATTATCAAGTCTTGTGGTCTTCTTTTTCGTGCCTTTATGTGTTCCTTCTTCTTTCTTGTGTACACATTAAATCCCTGTGTTAAGTTGCGATTTCTACATGTGATTCTTTTCATACATCTATAAGCAAAATATCCTTGGATCATCACTTCGGTTGCTAGACCCACTCATTAGGCTAAAGTGATCATCTCTGTCCGCAAAGAGGATTTACCTAGACAACAAAAAGGCAACTCCATTGGGGAGCCTATGATCCTTTCCATACAATCCTTCACCTTGTCTTTGTGTTGAGTTTGACCAACCATCTATTCCCATACTTGTTTTCTTGTCTATAACTATTTTCACTTTCTTGTAATTGTTTGAAGTTTCTTAATTTGTACTACTCTTGAAGATTTTTTATTTTTTCTTTATCTTTCTCAATCATCACGGTTTTTTCCCTGATAGTCGTGATGACATTGCGGATATGTTGATTACAGTAGCGATGATCGCTACTTTTCTTTTAACAATTGCGATGACATCAGAGGTTAAAGAAAAATAGGGTTTGTCTTCTTGTTTTCAGTATTTTGCCTTCTGTCAGTGGCTTCCAGTGTGATTTTAGTGTCCTTGTGTTGCTTGACATGTTTGTCTGATTACAACTGTCTCTTGATTTGGTTTATGTGTGTTTAAATCTTGGTTTTCCTTCTAGGGTTTCTAGGACTTCTAGGTCATCCTTCATTCACTCATTGGTCTTCTCTTCAGAGATCAATTACCCTTGTTCAAAGAGTCTTTTTTTGTTTGGACATCTTTTGCAAATCACTTTTGGTTCTTGGGTATTAAGTTGTTTTCATTAGCGTCGAATTGAGTATATTCTTTGAAAGTCACTTTAGTTCCATTTGGCAAGAAATAGATTACAAAATTGTTTGTTTCGATTCAACTCAAAGGAAGTATTTGCTTTGAATTTTGTGTTTCGAAAAGCGAAAGTGAAAGTATTTATCTTATAATTAGTTTCTGAAGCATTTGTTGCATTCAAAATCATTAATGTGAAAGAGATTTTCATGATTATTGAGTTGTTTGCATTCTCTTTTGCACTATATTACATTTATTGCATTAAAGTGAAAGGAAAACATCATTATATCTTATGGTAGATCGCTTTAAGATTTTATTTTGGCATTGCATTTGCTTATGAAATGAAAGATTAGATTTCATGTTTTGCATTTAGCATTGGAAAATTATCATTGATGCATTGTTGCTTGTTTGATGCATGATTTGAGTGTTTCTCTTCCCTAAATAGGTAGCCTTCATCAAATAAAAGGATTTCAATTTCATCATTTAGATGCATTTTAGGAATAGATGACATCGTTAAGGCTTTGAAATCGAAACATAATTTCAAAGATTAACTTTAAAATCTATCAATTAATCTGAGTATTTGAAACATTAACACTCATACTTAGTGGTCTAGGCTAGAGACGTATTATGGCATCTATAAAACTCAACAGTTTTTGTTCACTCTTGCATTACTAGCACAGACTTGTGCTCCCCGTACCATCGAGTATATAAAGGAAGACCCTCATAGGTTGAAAAATTTTATCCATAGGAAGTTGAGTCTATCACCCTGTAAATGTGATACACCGAACACAGCATTCGGGGATATTGCCTGCACATACGTCAAGTACATGGTAAATTTATTTGCTAAGGTGTATATTGCAGTTCACGGTTACTTGGTACTCCTTTTTTCCTAGAGTTACCTAAGTGGTCATTTCGATATTTTCTGACTCCTTAAATTTGAAAATATCATCGAGCACTTGTCCTTTCAAGCTTGCTAAACCAATGAAAGTGTTAGGTTCCTATACCAATAGGTTTCATCTTTCATGATTGACAGTGGAAGGGCTAAATATGTTGATCATTGCAGGCTCCAAAGGTTCCATATTTTGTGTACATACTATGAAAATTAAAAAATGAAAAGAGGGTATGCCTTAAAAGAATAATCAAAAGGCAAGAAAATCAAATGGTCAAGAGAAAAGTGAAAATGAACCCCAAACTAAAGACCAGGAAAGTGGCCAGTCAAAATGCCACTACTATCTTTTGGCAGTGTCACACTCTACAAATACTGCTACTAATCATACTTGATGGATGGCCCAATAGGCTAATCTGGACCATGCCATGTTTAAATTGCTTGTTGCAGAATAGAGAATGTTTCCTGTCCAAACAGCTCAAGCTTGGCAGATGACTAGCTAGGTAGAGAAATGAAGGAGCCCAACTTCTTAATCTGGGTCCTTGGAAGAAATAAGGGTAGATTTAGATAGGAGGGCAGTCAAAAGAAAAAGAGAACAATCAGGGTCTGCTAATTCAAGTGCACCCACTTCAAGTGAAGAAAAAATGTTAGGATTACTAGGTGGGGTAAGTAGTGCAAGGTTGCAGAAATGAAGGGCCATCACCAATTGGCTTATCAAGTACAAGACTCATTCCATTCAGGGTATTGGCATCATAGCAGAGGTTTGAGGACATAACATTGGAAGCATGTTTAATTTCCCCCTATTTTCCCCCAAACATCATTTACTAACATCCCCAAGGACCTTGAGATCTGCTCAAGTGTCCTGTTCCACTTCAGTTCATGACAGAGTACCAGGTCAGACTATGAAGTTCAATCAAGGAAAAGAAGCCATATTTTTTGTGTAAAAGCCTTGATTCTCAATTCCCTCATCCTCCATTCCTAAGTTTTACTTCTTAAAAATTAGTCGTTCCCCCTACACACTCACCTCACAATGTCATATTAACAACTAATGTATTATCTAACTCCCTAAGTATTCCCCTTCCCTAATTTTACACAATCTATGTAAAAATCCCAAAATCTATGTAAATACCCTTCCCCCTAGCACTATAGCTATACAACCCTCTCTTGGGGAATATTAATCCATCAGGGGTTAATATTAACCCTCTATAACCCTAAACTATGGGTTTTTGGTAAAAAGCTATGGCTAAAACTCAAAAATTGAAATCCCCGCCCTCATTAACCCTTCCTACCCCTTTGCCGCCCTAAATACATTGGTTATAATGTTTTTAAATGAAAACATTAATAAATGGGCGCGATTACATTAAACCCGAAAACCTAAGGTTAAAACCCACCCCCGCGCAATGTATTTTAACGATTATTTTATTTGGCGGGTCCCCGCGGGTGTAAAACCTTGTCACATCATATGTGCCGCCAGCCGTTAGATCGCCGGCCCCACTGATCCAACGACTGGCGGTCAATTTCCCAGAGAAGATGCCCTACCTTTTGCGTCTGGGGGATTAGCAGTTTTACTGCCGTACCCCAGCCACGCGTCGGCCTACCACTTACCGCCTATGGGGCCTCTGGGGAAACCACTTACCACCCATCCCCACCTCGTTGACATCACACCCTCGTCAGCGTGACGTCACCTCACCTTTCCACCACTGCGCCACCACGTCACCTCCACATCGTCTGTCCACTCGCCTGTCCTGCCACCGTGTCACCGCCACCTGGCTACCCACGTCAGCTGCCACGTCACCCTACCGTACCCAGACCCACTGATGACATCATGCTGACGTCATCACCAAAAAGGCTCCAAAGGGCCAAAAGTGCATAAAAAGTCAGGAAATGACCGTTGTTTGTCATTTCTATTCGTCGTTTCCGGAGCAGTCTGCATGCAAAAGACGTCGTTTACTGCCGAAATCGAGAATTCATCCACCAAAGTTGCTGCCGCCCTCAAAGTCGACCCAAATACCTGCAATTGATCCAGCTTGACGCCTCCTGCACCGAGAAATCCAGGTATTTGCCGCAGGCGACCCACTTTACCTGTATTTCTACCATTTTTTCTCCTAAATTCCTGTAAAAACTCTGCATAAGCTCCTCACAGATAAATTTTCCACTGAAACTACCCAAAAACCTGGAAAAATCCCTGCACCACAAGGCTCTGCAAGAAACCCGTGCCGTTCTGCGAAATTCACCATGAAAACTAGTTGAAGAAGCCGAGTTACCGGCTAAAAGCCCATAAAACTGCACACTCATCCTTGTTTTCAAAACTCCCCTTGAAAAACCAGCTAATTAGCTAAGAACACTCTGGTTTCTTCCAACAGAGTGCCTCACAGTTCATCAAACCTTAAAAGAGTGTCATCATACTCTCAGAGCTGCTCACTTTCAAACCCAATTCAGTGGGAATTCCTCAACCCTTGCACCAATCCTAAGCTCTAGCAAATATCCAGTTAAAATCAAATATGGCCACTCCATCTGCTCTTAATGTTGCTCCTGTCAATCCACCTAGTAAGGAGCTGGAATCTATGCCACTTGTAGACAGTGATTTCCTCTATACAGATTTTGTGGCAGAGAGGAACCACTTACAGACCTTCTGCCAACTGAGGAAGAGTCACTTGGACAACAGTGACATATATGGCATCTGGGAGTCTAATCTGCCTACCTACTTCTTGCCATCTGTAAATGTCTTTCTTGAAGTCATTCACCTCTGTGCAGAAAATTATGACCAGAAGCTCAGAGCTGTAAAGTCTCCATCTGGGAGCATCCTCTTCTACATAACACCAGACTCCATAAATTAGATGCTGAATTACAAACAAACCCAGTTGCTATACCCTTTTTCCATAAAGTATTTGCTGGATGAGGGCTCCAAGCTCTCTAGCACAGACATTGCTGCAGTTGCCAAAACTTTCATGAAAGCAAACTACCAACCTTCTGGGCCACCTCCTTTTTCATATGCAAATTTCAATGAGGTAGGCAAGCTGCTGGTGGACATGTTAACCTCTGTGCTAGGGTTCTCCACAAATGAGCATGTTGATGAAACTGTGCTGGTCATGCTGTCGACATATAGCCTTGGGAAGCCTCTTGCTGTAAAATACAATTATGCCAAGTTCATAGCCAACAAGATACATGACCAACTGCTGAGGATGGACAGGGAAGCAATATTTAAATATTCATCATACATCTATCACCTCTTCTTGTACTATCAAACAGATTGCTTCCAGTGCCCCATCAAGAAGCTGGATTCACAGGGTGAGAGGAGATCTGTCATCTTCTGGTCTTCAGTCTTTCATCAAGTCCATAGCTCTCCCTACTCCTACTGTGAATTTATTGACCAATTTGCCTATCCAGTTACATGCCTCTTGAAGAGGTCTCCTCCTGCCAGATTGTCCAAAGATATGCAGAAAATCTTACAGCTGTCCAGGAACTACAAAATAGGCGATTGGTATTTATACCAAAATCACACAGTCACCAGAATCTATGGTTGTGAGCTCTGTCCCTACAGGCTCCCAAGGTATGTGCCTATGAGGTTGTTTGCCCCGGAATACTATAGACAACTCATCAATTCTGACCTTACACACTTCCATAGTGCCAAGAAGAAAGCCAATCTAAAATTCAGAGACCACCTAGGCCCAGTCATCATGAACAAGAAAGATGGTTGGCAAGAAGCTGATCAAATATTGGGGCAACAAATTAAACTCAAAAGGAGCTTCTGGTGGGTCCCTTATGACCCTGAAGGCTTTATCAGTGCTAGGAGAGTCAAGTATAGGCTGCTAGCCTATAAACATTGCCCATATCCACAAATAAAACACTTTGCCAACCAAGATGAATGGGTGCCTGATACAATAGTAGAAGAATTTACTCAGGAAGAGAAAATGGAGCAGACTGTAAAAGATTTAGAGAAAACTCTTGACTTGGATTCTTGTCAGCAGGTCATATTCAAGCAACCAGTCCAAGTAGGAGAAGGCACATCCACTGCTGCAGCTGCACAGACTACCCAACAAGCATCTACAACCACCACTACAGCAAAAGGCAAAGAGATAATGGATGAACAACCAGAGACAAAGGCAGGGCAGCCCAGCACCTCAAAGGATCAAAGTCAAGGGCAAGCCCCATTACAACAAACTGGACCACCCCAAATCCCAGTTTTGAAAACACCTCTCAATGAAGAGAGAGGAAAAAAGCGAGATAGAGAGGAGGTCACACCTCCAAGTGGGTCAACACAACAACCAGAGGCCAAGAGGCCAAGAATTGACCCTGAAATAGAGGAAAAAGACATCAGTGAGGAAAGAGCAGAAAGCCAAAACAGAGAAAGACAATCCAGCCAGTAAACTGCCACTAGTTCATTTCAGCTGGAACATGCCATGCAGCAAGGCATAGAGGTATCCTCCTCAAGGCAACAAGGAAAGCAACCAGCTGGTATCAAAGGGGGTTTCATGGAGATCAAAGCACAAAATGAATTTTTGAGAGTACAACTCTATAATCAATTCTTGAAGGCAACCCCCTCCAAAAAATAGAGATTGATGGCAGCATACGACATCAAGGAGGACAAAATGATTTTTACTCATTTAAAGCCTAAAGTTCCAAATCCCAAAACCTCTGCAGATTACCTAAGAACAAACTTGGAGGTCTTTTCTAAAGACATACATCCAATGGATCAGATAGAGCTGCACAAGAAAACAGGGGAAATGGTCTATGCTACGCTTGCAGACAAGGCCATGCTAGCCCATAAGTTGAAAGAATCGTTGAAGAATACAAATACACAGTTGAATTTAGAAAGAATGTCTTCCCAGGCTAAGGACAACAGAATAAAAATGTTGGAAGACATTATCATTGATCTAGGACATGATCCAAAAGATCCAAAGGGTGTTAGGGCCCTTATGAAAAAGAAGGAGGATGATATTGCCGCACTCAGGAAACAGGCAAAATTGCCTCCAACCATTCACCCTGACACTGCAGAACTTGCACAGGAAAAACAGCTTGATGACACCATGGATTTACTTATGAAGATGAATCAAAGAATACTAGAGATGGAGGGAGAATTAGAGAAAGCATGGCAAGGAAGACAAGGAGAATCAACCTCCCTGCCACCCCAAAATTCTACAACTCTTGGCCCTTCCCCTCCTTCACAAACAGCAGCAGCACCCCCTCCTGCCATTCCAGCACCAACCACAGCCACATCAGCAACAAAGGCAACAGAAGCAACAGCAGCAGCAGAATCTAGCATGAGTATGGAGGACTTAATGAAAGCTGTCAAGGAGCTTGAAACTCAAGTGACAGAAATCAATGAAGCCAAGGACAGACTGGCCAAGCTAGAGGCCAGTTATGACAAGTCCAAGATGACTGTGGCAGAAAAGCAGAGAGAAATAAAGGCTTGGAGGCCAAAGTAAAAACTTTGGAAAAGGAATTGCTTCTAGGCAAGACCTTAGCAGAAATCAAGAAGATAATCTGGGCCAAAATTGGCCAATCAATCCATGACCAATGGAGGTCAATCTAGGCAATGCATGAGCAAGTTGAATTGATAAGCATGGCTCATGTTGAAATACAAAGGGCCAGAACAACACTAGGAATCATGCCTGAGCAGGCCAATAAAATGATACATTTCCTCAATAATCACACTAGGGAGGAATTGGCAGCACTATAAATAAACAGCAGAACAGATACCATCCTGACAGCTAAGAAAGTGCTAACTTTGAGGAATTTCACTCAAACACTAGAAAGAAAATGTCAGGAAATGAAGGCAGAAATTGATGAATTCAGGGCAAAGATTACAGTGTTACAGGATAAAGGACTGCCAAGGCTAGTGACTGGCACAGGACAACTGCTGTCATATAATCAGTATATCACAAGGATCAACAATTATGTTGAGAATCAAATAACAACATCCAGTAGCTCCATAGAAGTAGCAGGGCCTCCCTCTGGGCAGTCTCTGTATGACAAATTGGAAAATCTATTTTTTATTGAACATGAGATAAATCATCTGTTTGAAGTGCCTCCAAACTTCTACAGATATACAAAAGCAGATGAAACACTGGTAAAAATAAGGAGACATCAGCTGCCTCCAGCTGATTGGTGGCAGGCAATGTTGGAAATTCTGCCCAAGTGATGCCACTATATTATTCCTTTTTGTAAAAATTCAGATCTCAGTCACAGTACAGGTCAGTGGACAATTCACCACGTAGGTATCACAGGAAGCATCCGTACAGTGACTCACCAAAGCACTCAGACAACAGGCTCAACTAACGCAGAATTAAAGGCACAGCTACAGCCATCTTTCCTGAGCCAAAAAGTCAAAAGTTGTCTGACAGAAAGATAGCTGCCATCTCAACATTAAATGTTGTAGTTATTTCTTTCATTTACTTTTTGTAAGAGAGTTGGTGGTGCAATTTATTGCACAATAACTCACTATTGAGATATTTTATATCCTATTTTTGTATATATATCCACTCAAAGAACGTATTGAGGGTCGGTTGTAGTGAAACTCTTTCAGAAGAGCTCTATTGTATACTTGAGACATTTTTGCTAATACAAATTGCTGGTGGAGTTCCTGGTTCCTATACTGTCTGAAGGTGGAAATGAATGGCTCTGTTATGTTGTAGAATTCCTGCATCATTGCTGGAACAATAAGTTATTCTGAACTGTGTTCTTGTTTTTCTGTGTATGCCATAATTCATATATGTTCATGATCATAGTAAATAGAGAAAAATAATAGCTTAGGATTTGTCTGAAAAGCACCCTATGCTCAATCTCTGTTTCTAAATATGTTTTCTTCTGGATTAGCCATGGATATGAATTCTTAACTGCTCATGTCTAAACTAATTCTATCACTGTGAATATTGTTTAAGAATTCTTAACTGCTCTTAAGCAACACTCTCATTTCCCCCTTGTTAGCATAGTGAAAGATTCTCAATTGCCTTTCACTCACTAATTCCATAACTTCATTTCACAATCTAAGAAATTGTTCCATAGATGCCTATCTGGCTTTACAGCAACACTCTGCCTTCAAAAACATTCTTCAGCAACACACTACCTGGACTCCATTGCCCAATGGCCCTAACTGTTTTGTAATCTATACCTCAACTTTGTTTGAATTCACCAACCAACCAAATTCAAAACAAAAACCAGCACTCCATAACTAGCCTAAAATCATCCACCAAACAAAGCTAAATCATAAAGAGAGAGCCCTCTCTGGTTGCAGGTAGGCTAGGACCTGTAACTAAAAGATTGGTTAGTGGTTACCTCGGCCGTATTCCCTTTAGGAAGCAGGGAACAACCTGAGTGATAACATCAATGGCGACTCCGCTGGGGAATTATTTCGAATTACCAATTGCAAGGAAATAATCTTCCTGTTTAAACTTCTTATAGAATACCAAGGAACCTAAACTCAGAAGCTAGCTCCAAAGAAGAAATTTTGTTACACTAGGTCCAACCCTGACCCTAATCCCCCAGTTGTATTTGAAAACCCCAATTTAATCCCCAAGATCTTGAAGAAACAAGAGCAGCTAGGAGAGCTCTCAGACTCAGATACAGAACCAATTCAGCAGAGCTATATTCCTACTCTTGTCAAAGCATCAGTTCATCCTCCAATAACCCCTACCTATCCTAGTTCCTCATCCACTTCCCAAGGTAGTTTCCCACTCCTCCATCCCCAACACACCTTACTCCTATTATCCCTGTTGTTCCAGCTATTCCACTCCTTCTTGCTGTCCCTTTCATCCCTGCAAATATGGCTAGATATGCTCCTTTACACCTACCTGCAAATCCAGGGGCAATGCCCCAAGACTATTAAAGCAAAATCACTTACTTTGATGGTACTGACACTTATATAGCCCAGCAACGCACCAAGAGAATGCAGGACTATTTTGAGAATTATGAGATAGATGATGAGGATGTAAGAATGAAAATTTTTGTGCAAAGTTTGACAAGGGATGTAAGGAACTGGTTTAGGTCTCTAGCTGCAAATTCTATACTCAATCCTGATGCCTTATGCCTAAGTTTTTTAAACAGATGGGAAAAGAAGAAAGACCCTCTACACATACTAACAGAGTATGATAACTTGAGAAGGGGTCCACAAGAAACAGTTCAAGATTATTGTGTTAGGTTCAACAATGTATACAACGCCATTCCTCAGAACCTAAGACCTCCACCGGATCTGGCCTTGATCAAATTCCCAGATGGATTTGATTCAGATATGGCATTCAATTAAGAGAAAGAGCACCTCCAAGTCTTGCAGACATGCAGAATATAGCTGTAAGTGTGGAGGCAAACCTTATTACCAAGAGAACCAGAGCAAAAAATGAGAGAAGAACAACATTTAAAGAGGAACCCTCAACCTTTGACCAAAAGCTAGATGCAATCATGAAGGGTATGGAGAGGTTGGGGGATAGAGTTGATACCATGGAGAGAAAGTCCTCTTGGGAAGGGAAAACAAGCAACACTACTAGGAATCCCAACTTTAGAAAAAACCAAAACCCAAATGCTGGGAGGACTGGTCCTGATCAGAATATCAGACCTCCATTTCAAGAAAACTATGCAGAGGCCTCAACCACTAGTGAACAAATAGAAGATCCTCACATCTATCTAATGGGTTTGGACAGTGAACAACAAGTATTCTTAACACAAGATGATCAACAAGCCCAAGAATACAAGCAATTCCAAGCAAAATCTGGTGAGTCATTTGATTTGAGAGAAGGGTATGACACAACAGTCTATGAAGTACACAAACAATATAAGTTAAGAAGTAGAACCATAGATGTACCTGAGAATACCAAACAAACAAACACCAAACTGCCCAAAAAATCTAGTGATAAAGCCATTTCAACAGAGTCCTCAGATAAAAAACTCCAAAGAGAGGTCACAGTGGAAGATGTATCTGATGTACAGCCTCCAGTAAAACCTACATCTACACCATTTCTTCCAACAGAGATCTTGGGCAGACCTCTAGAAAACAGACCCAATTCAAGCTTACCCCAAAATAGTGTACCTGACCAGGACAAGGTCACCCAAAATTCAGCAGAGAAGGAAAAACTTGCTACTCACAATATAAAAGTTCAGATGGAAAAACCTTTCAATCTAGAAACAGAAATTGGCAAACTGAAAATAGCAATTCCTCTTTCTGAACTAGCCAAGCATGAGGTCTTCAGACAACAAATTAATAGATCATTGCAAGTACCAGAGAATAGGGATGCAGTTAATATTCTAGATGATCAACCAGAGTTGATTTTTGGCTCAGAAGTCAATCGCAAATTAGTGGATGGAGGGACTCCTCCATTCTATGTAAGCCTAAACATTCATGACAAAGTGCTGCACAATGCCATGTTTGATTCAGGGGCCTCTCATAACCTAATGCCCAAATCAGTAATGGAAAAACTTGATCTAGACATCACCAGGCCCTATAAAGATTTGTTTTCATTTCATTCCGTCTAGGTGAGATGTTTAGGCCTGATCAAAGACCTTTTTGTATCCCTAGTCCAATATCCAGTCAGGAGAAGCCCCAAAACTTCCCAATCTACTCCATTCACTCAGACATGGACTCATTCATACTGTATAATGCTGATATGTGTCCCAAAACTGAGGTCAAGCTCCTAAAGAAAATAGAAACTAGGCACATGAATGAATAGTCCACAGCTCCAGATCAAAAGACCACTGATGTGATTAAACCAACACAATCTGCTGATATATCACAAGAATCACCAAAACTAGACCAGCCCACTGAACAAATTGGTAAATCCATTGAAAGAAACATTGATCAAGAGATCTTGTGGTATTTAGAATTTGATGGGTCAGTAAACAAGCTAGGAGCAGGAGCAGGGGTCTGGATACACATTACTCAAAATGACCATGCTCTCGGTCATGCATATAGGCTTAACTTCAGAGGTACAAATAACATGGTTGAGTATGAAGCCCTTTTGCTAGGTCTCAAACTGATTAAGAGTCTAGGAGTGACCAAAGTTTCCATATTGGGTGATTCATATCTAATTATACAACAGATAAAGGGAACTTTTGTCACAAATGATCCCAGGTTAAGGTCTTATAGGATAGCAGTGACAGACTTGCTCAATAGCTTCTTGGAATATCAGCTCACCAAAATACCTAGAAGCCACAATTTGCATGCTCATAGTTTGGCAACTTTTGCAAGCACTTGTAAACTTCCTTTTGGGCCTAACCACCAATTCATTGCTGAGATTAAACACAGGCCTTCTGTCCCAGACAATGTAGGTAATTGGCAAGTATTTGAGAATGATACTCAGATAAACAATTTTTTGACCATGAAGGAGGAATTCTCAAACTTAAACATAGACACCAGCATTAGGGATGATCAGCACCAAATTGATGAACTGAACACAAGTATATCAACTGAAACAACAGATATGATATTACATCCTACAACCTTTGACTCTCCTAATTTACAGAAGCTAAAACTAGCAGATCTTGATGAAATTATTGAAGAAGAAACTGAAGTGATTCAACTAAAGGATAATTTCTTGCCCACAGGTCTTACTCCTTTAGAAGACATTTTTTATTCAAATGATCTCCCTAAGAAACCAAAGATGCAACCCATCAATGCAGAAATAGAAGAGTGTAATATTGGGACCACTGAAAATCCCAAAATGGTCAATCTTTCTAGAATCTTACCTCCTGATAAGAAATCATAATATATTAAACTGTTCAAAGAGTTTCAAGATGTGTTTGCCTGGAATTATGAGGACCTTAAATCTTATGATACTACAGTTATCCAGCACACAATACCCCTGAAAGAAAACCAGAAACCATTTAAACAGAAATTGAAAAGAGTGAATCTAGTCCTTCTTCCCCTAATTGAAAAGGAAGTAAAACGAATGTATGAAGCTGGAATCATTACACCTATAAGATTTTCTGAATGGATTTCTAACCTTGTACCTACAAGAAAGAAAACTGGGGAGATAAGACTTTGTGTTGATCTAAGAAATTTAAACAAAGTCTCTCTCAAATACCACTACCCCTTGCCAAAAATGGATCACATCTTACAAAGGGTAGTGGGAGCTTCAAGGATCTCACTATTGGATGGCTTCTCAGGATTCAATCAAATTTTGGTTCACCCAGATGATCAAGATAAAACAACTTTCACCACACCTTGGGGAACTTTCAAATATGTCAAAATGCCTTTTGGACTCAAGAATGTTGGAGCCACATTTCAGAGGGCAATGGACATAGCCTTTGCTAAAGAAATCCATGATTTCTTAGTCATATACCTTGATGATCTAACAACCTTCTCAAAATCAGACCAAGAACATTTAAAACACCTCAGACAAGTGTTCTTAATTTGCAAAAAGTATGGAATTTCTTTGAACCCAAAGAAATCACTATTTGGCCTGGAAGAAGGCAAACTCCTAGGTCATATAATTTCAAAAGATGGCATAAGAATTGACCCTGATAGGATTCAAGCTATACTTCAGGTCCCCTATCCAAGAAACATCAAAGAATTACAAGCCTTTTTAGGAAAAATTAATTTCCTAAGAAGATTTATTCCTAACTTGGCTGAGCTGATAAGATTGTTGAACAATATGCTCAAGAAAGATGCGAAGGTCAAATGGAAAGTTGAGGCTAAACATGCTTTTGAAGAAATCAAGATAGCTTTAACAAAAACACCTGTTCTTACAAGCCCTAGTTTTGATAGAGATTTTATAATCTTCTCCTTTGCTTCTGAACATACAATTTTTGCTATCTTACTGCAAAAGGATGACTTGGGATGTGAAAAACCTATTGCCTTTTTCAGTAGAGCCCTTAGGGATGCCCCACTCAAGTACAAGATCATGTAAAAGCAAGCATATGCCCTTGTAAAAGCCATAAAGGACTTCAGAGTTTATATCCTGTACTCTCAAATAGTTGCATATGTGCCCAATGCAGTAGTCAAAGAAATTTTAACTCAAGAGGGAATTGAAGGCAAGAGGGGCAAATGGATTGCCAACATTCTGGAATATGATATAGAAATCAAACCAACAAAACTTATAAAAGGACAAGGGCTAGCTAAACTAATGACTGAAACTAATTTCCGAGCCCTTGACATCAATGAACTGGATAACGAACAGGATATGGCGACTCCACAGATCAATCAAGCCTTTTTACAATCACCTTGGTATGCTGACATAGGTTTTTTATTATTAAACCTGCAAGCTCCTCCAAGGTTATCTAGAACCAAAAAGAGATTTATAAAATTGAAAGCTTCAAAATTTTGTATCATAGACAATGTTTTATTTTGGAAAAATCATGAAGGTGTCCTACTTAACTGCCTAACTTCAGATGAAGCTAATAAGGTCCTCAGTGAATTTCATGCAGGAGATTGTGGAGGGCACTTATATTGGAAATCCACAGTTGATAAAATCCTGAGGGCTGGATTTTATTGGTCTTCCCTGTTTACTGATTCAAAGAAGTTTGTAATGTCATGTCATAAATGTCAGATCTTTGAAGGGAAGAAAAAGTTGCTTCCCTTACCCCTCAAGCCCATTTCAACTGAAAAACCATTTCAATAATGGGGCTTAGACTTCATTGGGGAAATTCACCCTTCATCCTCAGGCCAGCATAGATGGATCCTGACAGCTACTGATTACTTCACCAAATGGATAGAGGCCATACCGTGTAGACAAGCAAATGACTCAATTATCATACAATTCCTAGAAACCAATATCTTGTCTAGATTTGGCTGCCCAGAGAAAATCATAACAGATAATGCAGCTGCATTTAAATCCAAGAGAATGATCAGCTTCTGTCACAAATATCATATCACCCTAGGTCATTCAACAACCTATTACCCTCAAGGCAATGGCCTAGCTGAGTCCTCCAATAAAAGGCTCATCAACATCATTAAAAAGGTCTTGGAGGAGAACAAAAAGAATTGGCATAAAAAGCTGGTAAATGCACTATGGGCATATAGGTTGACCACCAAAAGATCTATTGGTACTAGCCCATATGAGTTGGCGTATGGCCTAGAAGTTGTGTTCCCATCATCTCTTGGGATCCCTGTGATCAAATTGCTGCAGGAAATACAGGTTGAACCCAATGATATCCAGAGGAGGATCAATCAAACAATTCACTTACAACAAACAAGGGAAGAAGTGTATCAGAGAACCTAGGTTCTACAAGAGAAACTGAAAAAGGTGTTTGACAAAAGAACAAAAGCTAAAGACTTTTTCATAGGGAAAAAAGTATTGAAATGGGACTCTAGGAGGGAAGACAAAGGAAAGCATGGCAAGTTTGACTTTCTGTGGAAAGGACCATTTGTAATTCAAGCTGTGCAAGGCAATAACACCTTTTTTCTAAAGAGTCTGGATGAGTCAAATAATGATGAAGGCCCAGTGAATGGGAGAATTCTCAAACACTATTATGACCCATGAGCATAGCACAGTCACATATTGTACATAAATATCTATATTTTCAGCATTTTTTCTTTCTTACAGCAGATAGATAAAAGAACAACCACAACAGATTTTGAAGAATGATCAGCAAAACCATATCAAAAATGACATAGATGCTTGAAGATCCCTATAAATAAATTTTAGGAATGGTCTACAGAATAGAGAACCAATGATAAGCAGTGATACAGGTCAGTAAAACACCAAGTGGTAATTCTTCTACAAAGGAAGTCATGAGGCACTGCATATCAGCTCACTAGATTTAGATCAAAGGTGTCAATACTGAAGGGGATTCACTGCAGTGAAAAAAAGAAAAATAAGGCCATCTGACCTGCTGTTCTTGGCTTTCCTCCAGGAAAATCCATCCCCAAGTGGAACCACTGTTAGGTTCCTATACCAATAGGTTTCATCTTTCATGATTGACAGTGGAAGGGCTAAATATGTTCATCATTGCAGGCTGCAATAGTTCCATATTTTGTGTACATACTATGAAAACTAAAAAATGAAAAGAGGGTATGCCTTAAAAGAATAATCAAAAGGCAAGAAAAACAAATGGTCAAAAGAAAAGTGAAAATGAACCCCAAACTAAAGACCAAGAAAGTGGCCAATCAAAATGCCACTACTATCTTTGGACAGTATCATACTCTGCAAATACTGCTGCTAATCATACTTGATGGATGGCCCAATAGTCTAAACTAGACCATGCCATGTTTAAATTTCTTGTTGCAGAATAGAGAATGTTTCCTGTCCAAACAGCTCAAGCTTGGCAGATGACTAGCTAGGTAGAGAAATGGAGCCCAACTGCTTAATCTGGGTCCTTGGAAGAAATAAGGGTACATTTAGATAGGAGGGCAGTCAAAAGAAAAGAAGAACTATCAGGGTATGCTAATTCAAGTGCACCCACTTCAAATGAAGAAAAAATCTTAGGATTACTAGGTTGGGTAAGTAGTGCAAGGTTGCAGAAATGAAGGGCCATCACCAATAGGCTTATCAAGTACAAGAATCATTCCATTCAGGATATTGGCATTAAAGCAGAGGTTTGAGGACATAACATTGGAAGCATGTCTAATTTCCCCTATTTTCCCCCAAGCATCATTTACTAACATCCCCAAGGACCTTGAGATCTGCTCAAGTGTCCTGTTCCACTTCAGTTCATGACAGAGTACCAAGTCAAAACTATGAAGTTCAATCAAGGAAAAGAAGCCACATTTTTTTGTGTAAAAATCCTTACTCTCATTTCATTCATCCTCCATTCCTAAGTTTTACTTCTTAAAACTTAATCTTTGCCCCTACACTCACCTCACAATGTCATATTAATAACTGATATATCATTTTAGCTCCCTAAAGTTCCCCTTCCCTAATTCTATAAAAGTCTATGAAAAAATTCCCAAAAAATCTGTATACATACCCTCCCCCCTGGCACTATAGCTACATATCCCTCTCCTGGGGAATATTAACCCATCAGGGGTTAATATTAACCCTCTTTGACCCTAAAACTCTGTTTTTTCAATTAAAAACTTTGGCTAAAGACCAAAAATCCATGGTCCCCGCCCTCATTAACCCTTCCTACCCCTTTTTCCGCCCTAAATACATTTGTTATAATGTTTTTTAAATAAAAACATTTATAAATGGGCGCGAATAAACCTAAAAACCCAAATCCTAAGGTTAACGACCCCCCCGCGTGCGATTTATTTAAAACCAATAAAATAATCAGCGGGTCACCCTTTGTTAATGCGCCATCACATCACGATCCCTGCCAACCGTCCGATCGTGGGTGATCTAATCCAACGACTAGTGATCATTTTCCCACAGAACGTGCGCGACCTTTTGCGTCCAGGGGATTGGCGGTATTACTGTCGTACCCCTGCCACGCGTCAGCCTTCGCACGGTTCGGAAGCCCCCCCCCCCCCCCCCCTTAAACCACTTACCACCTATGGGGCCTCCGGGGAAACCACTTACCGCCCATCCCCCTTTGCTGATGTCACGCCCCCATCAGCGTGACGTCACCTCACCTTTTCTGCCACCGTGCCTCCACATTACCTCCATGCCGTCTGTCCACCCATCTGCCTTGCCACCGTGTCACCACCACCTGGCCACCCACGTCAGCTTCCACGTCACCCTGGCGTACTCGAACCCATGATGACGTCAGCATGAGGTCATCACCAAAAAGGCACCAAAGGGCCAAAAGTGCATAAAAAGACGGGAAATGATCGTTGTTTGTCATTTTCATTCGTCGTTTCCAGAGCACTCTGCATGCAAAAAATGTCGTTCACTGCCGAAGTTAAGAATTCACCCACCAAAGTTGCTTCCACCCTCATCGTCGACCCAAATACCTGCAATTGATCCAGCTTGATGCCTCCTGCACCAAGAAAACCAGTTATTTGCGCAGGCAACCTACTTTACCCGCATTTCTCCTATTTTTCTCCTAAATTCCTGTAAAGAAACTCTGCAAAAGCTCCTCACAGATAAATTGTTCAGTAAAACTACTTAAAAACCTGGTAAAACCCCTGCACCACAAGGCTCTGCAAGAAACCCGTGCCCTTCTGCGATTTCACCATAAAAAACCAATTGGATAAGCCGAGCTACTGGCTAAAATCAAATACAACTGCTCCCTCATCCCTGATATCAGAAGTTCCCTTGAAAAACTAGCTAATTAGCTCAAACACACTCTGGTTGTTCCAACAGAGTGCCCCACAGTCTATGAAAACCTGTAAGGGTTCCCTTATACTCTCAAGCTGCTCACTGCCAAACACAATTAAGTAGGCATTCCTCAGCCTTTCTACCAATCCTAAACTCAAGTAAACACCCAGTTAAAATCAAACATGACCACTCCATCTGCACTGGATGTAGCTCTTGTTAATCCACCCAATAAAGAACTTGAAGCTATGCCACTGGTAGACAGTGATTTCCTCATTGCAGATTTTGTGGCAGAGAGGAACCACTTACAGACCTTCTGCCAGCTGAGGAACATTCACTTGGATAACAGTGACATGTATGGCATCTGGGAGTCCAATTTTCCCACCTACTTCCTGCCATCTGTAAATGTCTTTCCTGAAGTCATTCACCTCTGTGCAGAAAACTATGACCAAAAGCTTAGAGCTGTAAAGTCTCCATCTGGGAGCATCCTCTTTTACATAACACTAGACTCCATCAATAAAATGCTGAACTACAAGCAAACCCAGTTGCTGTACCCTTTTTCCATTAAGTACTTGCTGGATGAGGGCTCCAAGCTCTCTAGCACAGACATTGCTGCAGTGGCCAAAAATTTCATGAAGGCAGACTGCCAACCTTCTGGGCCACCTCCTTTTTCATATACCAATTTCAATGAGGTAGGCAAGCTACTGGTGGACATGTTAACCTCTGTGCTGGGATTCACCACAAATGAGCATGTTGATGAAACTGTGCTGGTCATGCTATCTGCATACAACCTTGAGAAGCCCCTTGCTGTAAAATACAATTATGCCAAGTATATTTCCAACAAGATACATGACCAACTGTCAAGGATGAAAAGGGAAGCAATATTTAAGTATTCATCATACATCTATCACCTGTTCATGTATTATCAAACAGATTGCTTCCAGTGCCCTATCAAGAAGCTAGAATCACAGGGTGAGAGGAGGTCTGTCATCTTCTGGTCTTCAGTCTTTCACCAAGTCCAAAATTCTCCCTATTCATACTGTGAATTTATTGACCAATTTTTTTATCCAGTCACATGCCTCTTAAAGAGGAATCCTCCTATCAGATTGTCCAAAGATATGTAGAAAATCTTACAGCTGTCCAGGAATTACAAAATAGGTGATAGATATTTATACCAAAATCACCCAGTTATCAGAATCTATGGCTGTGAGCTTTGTCCCTACAGGCTCCCAAGGTATGTGCCTATGAGGTTGTTTGCCCTGGAATACTATAGACAACTCATAAACTCTGATCTGACACACTTCCACAGTGCCAAGAAGAAAGCTAATATCAAATTCAGAGACCACCTAGGCCCATTCATCATGAACAAGAAGGATGGTTGGCAAGAGGCTGATCCAATATTGGGGCAGCAGCTCAAACTTAAAAGAAGCTTCTGGTGGGTCCCTTATGATCCTGAAGGCTTTATCAGTGCTAGGAGAGTCAAGTATAGGCTGCTAGCCTATAAACATTGCCCATACCCACAAATAGAACACTTTTCCAACCAAGATGAATGGGTACCTGAATCAATAGTAGAAGAATTTACTCAGGAAGAGAAAATGGAGCAGACTG
>APFE031727355.1:7368-21427 GCA_000404065.3 Pinus taeda | reverse complement strand
CCCGTTGGAGTCTCTGCTTAGACTATTTAACATGCTAAACTGAATCTGTATCTTCAACTTGTCCTGACGATGAACCACAGTGGTTGGTTCGAAACGCCTCGACAAATGATTAAGTATGTGATTTTGCCAAAAACTCTCTAAAAAATTCTTGTTCACAAAAACATACATTAAAAGTAAATATTACTGGTATAGAAAAGAAGCATCCTAATTCTTTGGAGTCATTGTTCACTAGAATCCAACCATGCCATCTACCAAGGTTCAATTTAACTATTAGTTCTGATAAACTAATTTATTATTTTAAATATGCCAGCAACACTTAAGCACAAAGCCAGAATGTAGCCATCGCCAAAAGCTCAATTGCCACATCGTAGATTAGATTGCAGTGTTTTTTTTAAGCTTTTAATTAAAATAATGTTTACTCGGTACTTTATACTATATAATATGACCATCAAAGAATGCCATACAGAGGGAAAAAAATTAAGGGGCATGGAAAAGAACAGAATGATGCAAATTATTTTTTCGTAATTTCTATTAGGGGTGACAGTTTAAATAAAAGCTCGTCTCTCCAACCACAAATTTAAATTCAACCATAGAACAATAAACCTTTGCATAGTGTGTTTACAATGAAACTTGAAAAATATGAATTCCATTAGTTGGGTTATCTTTTTCCCATTAGAATTTTAAGGACAAATTTATTTACAAGTTAAAAAACACAAAAATCTAAAATTACAAAAGACCAAAATAATCCATTGCAGGTCATTTATATACTGTAATTTTAATCACCCCAAAAGAGTTCACGGCTTAATGATTTTCTAAAAGGAAAATTTCATTAAAATTGACTCCTAGGTGATTTTATAAACTGTAGTGTGTATAAGCCTTTTATCTATATATTATTATTGCTAGCATTTGCACCTAATGTTGCAAAGGAAACGTCGTAAGGCGTAGTGTGTGGAAGAATATTGAAATGTGAATGGGCTTTTTTTAAGGCAAGGGTCCATGATAATGAATTTGAATTGAGGAAGCCATGCCGAAAACCCTATTAGGGGGTTAAAGTGGCTATGAAATGGAATAAAAGTAGTCATAAATATCCATTGAACTTGTTTAGATACCTTAAAGACTGCCTAGTTGAAAGTGAAGTTAAACAAATGAATTCACGCGAACAACAATTGGGTATCCATATCGATATACAAAATTTTAAGGAGAGGTATGTTAATCTTTTCAAACAACATTCTAATGTATTTGCCTAGAAATATGAAGACCTTAAACCATATCACATTATGATGAACTGAATCCCTGCCAGGATATATTCCTTATGACGCTACAGGTGGTCGATAAGGAGGTGAAAGCAAATGCTTGGGCTCATGAAGGAGCTTTGTATTGTCCTCCAACCCACACTAATCCTATCCCGATTATATTCCATGGAAACATCGTACACAAAAACATCTCTTGTTCATTACTCCTAGTATGGTAATATTGACTAACTCTGCGTGTGTCACAAATCATATAAAAATAGATTTCAGTTAGCTCCATGGTCCTTGGAGAATAATAATATATCTAAATTACCCTACCTACTCATATATGACTTGGACTTTCCATCTACCTTCTCATACATACATGACCTTCTATCATCATACTCTAGATTCCTAGAGATAAACTCATAACACTCTCTCTCTACTTTCCTACGTTTTGAAAATTTATGTCAAAATAAAAATATAATTTACGACAACATAATAGCCTTCTTCACAAAGTACTCTATCACTTTTCCATCTACCTTACCTTCTCATGCATGGGCCTTTGTGTAATAACACTCTGCATTTCTAGATATAAAAACACATAACACTCTCCTTAGTTGCATAGTTACTTTCCACCATCTAGGCTTTTTCATTTCATAAGAAAAATAAGTTTTTTTAAACTTCTTTTAATACTAGTTTCAGTTTTAAATAGTAATCAAATTCTGAGATATTATTTCAAAATATAATTGTAAGTAAATCATTGTTATGCCTTGCATTTCTTGTGTATTTAATTTCATTTTTAAATTATAAAACAATTGTTGAAATATTGTGTATTTAGTTTCATTTTTAAATTATAAAATAATTGTTGAGATATTGTTTCAAAATCTAATTGCAAATAAATTATTGTGTGTATTTATTATTAAAAAAAAAAAAATCATTGTTATGCCTTGCATTTCTTTGTGTATTTAGTTTCAGTTTTAAATTATAAAACAATTGTTTGAGATATTCTTGCAAAATCCAATTGTAAGTAAATCATTGTTATGTCTTGTGTGTATTTCTTATCAAAGAGAAAATTATTGTTATATTATTGTTATAATTGAATTATTGCAGGACTCTTGTACCAAAGAATTTCAATAGTTTTAATGATGCTAATTTTCAGTGGGTGTGTGTTGATCACAAAGATTCTCTTGCTTGTGTTCCCCATTGAAAATAAACATCTATCGACAATTAACCATAATATTGCAGTTGCACTGTTAATCCTCGGCACCATCGTCATTGCCATTGGCCTCTTCATGTTCTCTCAGCAAATCGGCGGTGACAGAACCCATGGTTTGTCTATGATTTTTATCTGGAAATAAAGCATTTCATTTTTCTTCTATTTCTCAAATCTGTTTTTGGATTTTTTGGCCTCTTATATCAGTGTTGTCTTACTGCTGAAGATTGAGGGTTATATCTGATTTTATTTTTGTGGGATTTCTATTTATTGTTGTTCAGGTATTTTGTTTGCGTTGTTGGGAACAATCTTGTTTGTCCCAGGGTTCTATTATTCGAGAATTGCAGGGTACGCGTACAAGGGCTACAAGGGCTTCTCTTCCTCAAACAATCCAGCAGTGTGAAAAATTTCAAAAACTGAGTTCTTTGGCTTGTAGTCTAATCTTATATGTATTACTTGGGGTTTAGTGGGATATTTATTTATGGGGTTAGGGTTTAAGGTTACGCTATTCAACCTTAAAATTATGGCCAAATTCTGAAAAATTGAAAATTTGCTGGCCTCTTCTGTAAATGAAAGATTGTGCAAATCTTTTCTTGAGGTTCTTTTATTTTTAGGTGCCAATTCAATTATATTGTATAAAGGATATGAGTGTTTGTTAATTCTATGAAAAGCTAAGAAAACTTTGGGGATTATTTAAGATTTCAGGCTACAGGAAGAGTCTCCTCCTTTCCAATCCTCCTTTTATGGTTGTTGTCAATTCCTTAGTTTCTAATGTCCGACTGTGCAAGGCCAGGATGCCCTTTTTGCTTCATCTTTTTTGGGTAAAACAAGGGACACATTGAACCAAAAGACATATAGGGATTCTGCAGAGGATTCTGTTAAGGTTAAAGTCAAATAACTATGAGTAAAATTCATAGGTACTTTTTTGAAGTACTTATTCTATTTCAAGAAAGATCATTCTATTGTACTAAGCAGTGTGAAATGACCCCGCTTAAGTAAATACTGTGTTAGTTCGAATAAGTTTGATAGAATTTAAAATAGGCTGTGAACTACTAAGATTTGGCAGAGCTTTATGAATGTTCAGTTAAGTTAGCAGGCTGTTGTCCAGAGGCACAGTTTCAAAGAGAAAATGCCATCTGAAATGAAGACTGTTTATTTACTTGTGGAAAATAACCATTAAATAGTCCAGTTGAGAGGCAAATGCCAGTATGCAGCCTGCATTTTTTTATTATCAAAAGAAGTTAAAGCTTGTTATGCATACCAAATGACAAATACTAATCATTCACATCGCAATAAGGGTTGGAAATTAATAATTCTGGAGGCACCAAATTAATAATTCTGGAGGCACCAAATACAAGAGTTCAATACAACGATAAAGCTTATTAATAAACGCAGGGTAGCATTGTCATGCAGGGCACACCAATCACCCATTTGGTACATGAGTTTCCAAAGCATCACTGGACTCTGGCATGATTAGCATTCAACTTTCATTTTACGAGATAGTAAAGATACATGGACAAGGTATCTCTAGAACATGACATCATGCCCCTGAGTAACAAATTATAAACGAAACAAATACATTTCCAACTGGCTTATCACATATTTCATTAAAATTTGTGATAGATAACCTACCATAAACAATCCAAAACTCAAACTGGACTAGACGATCTCTTATATCTCAACAAGACTGGGGACTTGAGGCTGTTGTGCAAATTATTGCATACACATTCCATGACAACCTATACTACAAACTTTCAAATATAATCTGAGCTCCCATATCCCTCTCAAGGAATTATAAGTTTTTCTCCAGCATAGATGGTGTCATCAGTGTACTTATTTGCAGCTTTTATTTGATCAACTGAAACCTGCACTCAACCAAGGAAACAGAACCAGTTACACAAGTCTTATACAATGTATAGAAGGGAACAACATGGCAACTTAGCTTCACATGAATTCAAAAAGCTGAACAACAACTACGCTAAGAAATGCTCTACAATAAGGTGGGACAAAGAATAAAGATACTTGATAAGTAGAGTCAGACCACTCACCAAAATACAAGACTTCAATACAACGATAAAGCTTATTAATAAACACAGGGTAGCATTGTCATGCAAGGAACACCAATCACCCATTTGCTAAATGAGTTTCCAAAGCATCACTGGACTCTGGCATGATTAGCATTCAACTTGCATTTTACGAAATAGTAAAGAGACATGGACATGGTATCTCTAGAACATGACATCATGCCCCTGAGTAACAAATTATAAACAAAACAAATACATTTCCAACTGGCTTATCACATATTTCCTTAAAATTTGTGATAGATAACCTACCATAAACAATCTAAAACTCAAACTGGACTGGACGATCTCTTATATCTAAACAATACTGGGGACTTGAGGCTGTTGTGAAAATTACTGCATACACATTCCATGACAACCTGTACTACAAACTTTCAAATATAATCTGAGCTCCCATATCCCTCTCAAGGAATTATAAGTTTTTCTCCAGCATAGATGGTGTCATCAGTGTACTTATTTACAGCTTTTATTTGATCAACTGAAACCTACACTCAACCAAGGAAACAGAACCAGTTACACAAGTCTTATACAATGGATAGAAGGGAACAACATGGCAACTTAGTTTCACATGCATTCAAAAAGTTGAACAACAACTACGCTAAGAAATGCTCTACAATAAGGTGGGACAAAAAATAAAGATACTTGATAAATAGAGTCAGACCACTCACCAAAATACAAGAGTTCAATACAACGATAAAGCTTATTAATAAACGCAGGGTAGCGTTGTCATGCAGGGAACACCAATCACCCATTTGCTACATGAGTTTCCAAAGCATCACTAGACTTTGTCATGATTAGCATTCAACTTGCATTTTATGAGATAGTAAAGATACATGGACAGGGTATCTCTAGAACATGACATCATGCGCCTGAGTAACAAATCTAAAAGAAATCTGTATAAACAAAACAAATACATTTCCAACTGGCTTATCACATATTTCCTTAAAATTTGTGATAGATAACCTACCATAAACAATCCAAAACTCAAACTGGACTGGACGATCTCTTATATCTAAACAAGACTGGGGACTTGAGGCTGTTGTGAAAATTACTGCATACACATTCCATGACAACCTGTACTACAAACTTTCAAATATAATCTGAGCTCCCATATCCCTCTCAAGGAATTATAAGATTTTCTCCAGCATAGATGGTGTCATCAATGTACTTATTTGCAGCTTTTATTTGATCAACTGAAACCTGCACTCAACCAAGGAAACAGAAACATCGTTATATACTACTCTAGCCAACTGAATCCTCTGTTTTTGTCCTCCACTCATATTCAATCCTCTCTCCCCAATCTCCATCATATCCGCATGAGCAAAACTCTCTATATCCTTGTCTAATGCACAAGCTTTTATTGCCTTCTTATATTGAATTTTGCCCATCAGTTTCCCATAGAGTATGTTATCTCTAACAGTACCACTCTAAATCCAAGTTGTTTGTGCCACGTAGGCAACATTGCCATATACTTCAACCTGCATGTAGTCCAATCAAAAATTTTATGGAAGAATTTATGTATATAGAAAGCAAAAAAGTTGCATCTATAATCTTGTTGAACTATGAAATGGTTACTTTTTCTCAAGAAGAGTAGTTAATGTTCAACTTACATCTCCTGAAATTTTTGGGATTTCTCCAAGAATTGTATATAGCAGAGCAGATTTCCCTGATCCCGCTGAGCCACAAACAGCTACCTTTTCTCCAGTTTTAATGTGCAGATTTATTCCCTTCAATATTGGCTTTGCCAATGAAGATTCTGGAAATAAAAAGTAGTGGTGGAAATTGCCGAGGTTTATCTATCAGGCAAGCCAAATAAAAGGTACTGGTGGACATTGCTCAATAGAGGACAAGTTTATCTATGGTACAAGTGAAATAAAATGTATTGCCCAATAGAGGACAAGTTTATCCATGGTACAAGTGAAATAAAATGTATGTACTGGTGATAGAGGACTAGATGCAGTCGTTTCACTCCTTGACATTGAAGGATGTAAACATTCTATAGTTTAACTCTTAGAAAATATAGATTCAATCATTCAATTCCAAAGAAAATAGAGTTGCAGAGATTGATTTACAAATATTTGATTAAACATGGAGAGACCTTTCCCGATAGTAGGAATCATGAGGATGGGCAGCTAGAAGGTGCCCGCCTTTATTTACATAGATAATGTTTTGGGCCAGCGTGAGCTTGGGCAACTTTTGCGCAAGGATATGGAAAAGGCCAAGAAGGTGACGATGCTTCTCACTGCACCTAATATAGATGTGGGGAGAGCCTTAAAATTGAAAAGCATAGTCTATGCTATAAAAGGCCTTTCTATACAAACACTATGCATCTTTTGGGGAGATATCTATATGCTGGATTCCACAAGGAAAACCAACTAAATTCTACCCAATTGAATAAGATGTTCAGTCATATGGCAGAATTCCAAAACTTACTGCTCTAGCCAACTGAATCCTCTGTTTTTGTCCTCCACTCATATTCAGTCCTCTCTCCCCAATCTCCGTCATATCTCCATGAGTAAAACTCTCTATATCCTTGTCTAATGCACAAGCTTTTATTGCCTTATTATATTGAATTTTGTCCATTGGTTTCCCATAGAGTATGTTCTCTCACAGTACCACTCTAAATCCAAGTTGTTTGTGCCACATAGGCAACATTTCCATATACTTCAACCTGCACGTAGTCCAATCAAAAAGTTTATGGAAGAATTTATGTATATAGAAGGCAAAAAAGTTGCGTCTACAATATAGTTGAACTATGAAATGGTTACTTTTGCTCAAGAAGAGTAGTTACTGTTCAACTTACATCTCCTGAATTTTTTGGGATTTCTCCAAGAATTGTATATAACAAAGCATATTTCCCTGATCCCACTGAGCCACAAATTGCTACCTTTTCTCCAGTTTTAATGTGCAGATTTATTCCCTTCAATATTGGCTTTATCAATGAAGATTCTGGAAATAAAAAGTAGTGGTGGAGATTGCCCAGGTTTATCTATCAGGCAAGCCAAATAAAAAGTACTGGTGGACATTGCTCAATAGACGACAAGTTTATCTATGGTACAAGTGAAATAAAATGTATTGCCCAATAGGGGACAAGTTTATCCATGGTACAAGTGAAATAAAATGTATGTACTGGTAATAGAGGACCAGATGCAATCGTTTCACTCCTTAACATTGAAGGATGTAAACATTCTATAGTTTAACTCTTAGAAAATATAGATTCAATCATTCAATTCCAAAGAAAATAGAGTTGCAGAGATTGATTTACAAATATTTGATTAAACATGGAGAGACCTTTCCCGATATTAGGAAGCATGAGGATGGGCAGCTAGAAGGTGCCCACCTTTATTTACATAGATAATGTTTTGGGCCAGCGTGAGCTTGGGAAGCTTTTGCACAAGGATATGGAAAAGGCTAAGAAGGTGACGATGCTTCTCACTGCACCTGATATATATGTGGGGAGAGCCTTAAAAGTGAAAAGCATAGTCTATGCTATAAAAGGCCTTTCTATACAGACGCTATGCATCTTTTGGGGAGATATCTATATGCTAGAATCCACACTCTTCATAATCCATTGAATATAAGACATCTTATTCAAATGTATGAGATTGCTTCTGAAAAATTGTTCTTACCAACTTCTTGTGCAATCTCAGAATCCGGCTTGGTCAAAGCGATGAGTGTATTTTTTGTAAAAGTATCTGTATACTTCAGTAACTCATCTGCAGCCCCTTTTTTGGCAGCATCCTGTTTAATGGCAAGAAATTTATAGAGCGTAGACTCTGGCAGTAAAGCTAGACAATAATTCCTAAAGGTATTACAGCTCACGTTCCAACCCTACCCTGCTTCCCTGAAAAAGTCTCTAACGGCTTCAACATTATAAACTAAAATTGACAAATACGAAGTGTCTGACCATTGAGACACTTTGATTTAGCTAATGACCTAAATTAACAATATTTAGGTAGGGTAACACATACCGTAGGAAAAATTTTAGGTCCTTCAAAATTGTTCTCGAGATACTCAAGTAAATCCAGACTCTCTCATGAGACCTTGCCACTGTGCTCAAGAGAAGGAACCTAGAAAATTAAAAATAGTGAGTTATTTGCGAGTTTCGCTCTATATCTTGCAGACATTTGGCCCTTTTGTAACATTTGACATTTGGCACTTCTATTTTTGCACGTTCTTGCTTGAAAGATTAGTGATGATCACACAAAAACACACAAGAAATAGATCTTCCTAGCTGACTAAGAATGTTAAAAGGCAATCCCAATTCTGTGTTGGTCTTTCTTATTCCATGCCCAAATTGTAAAAGGCTAAAACAGTGATGATCAAAAATTCATTGCAGCCTCCCAAGCAACAGTGAGAGGATGGCTCACTGGCCGGCGCCCCATCTCTTCACCTTCTCGTAATCGTAAGCCCGATCGAAATGCCCCCTTCCCATGGAGAGCACCAGCAAATCTTCCACACATCGCACACTTCCAAGGAGATTGATTGCGCTTCAAAGTAAATGGGAGTTGAATGGTTCAGAGGGAGGATTGATCAATGGTTCAAGTTTTTGTAATCGTCTAACATCTAATCGTACGGTGTCCAAGGATGACAGGTAGGCAAAGAGGGGGATGGGTTTCAGAGAAAAACGCCTTACGGCGTAATTAAAAAAATAATCTGTTACATTAAGTTTATTTGTAATATTTAAAAGATAACCAACTTGCAAAATGAAACGAATATTCAAATTTTATTGATAACTTCAATACGGTTCTAAAAAGTATTTACAAACTCCATAAAAATGTCTAAAATCACTTTAGACACTCTTAGGACGAGATTGTCGATGTGCCACCGAACCAAATATTAATTTTCCATCCTTCCCAGGTTAAAAAATAAAATCTAAGAAAAGAACTCTGCATGAGATCTGATCATAATTTACAACTTTCAAAAGAAACAAACCAGATCCATCTTCTAAAAAGATGTGTTATTTAGTACGAAGTGTCTGAAGGATCCGAATAACATACTCAGGGTTAAACAACGGAAAGAACAGGGGTTTCAGATTTCGTTGAAAGTCTGGTTGAATTCGATCATTATTGGAAAATTTCAGAGTTTGAAAGATTTGTAATCTCTTTGGGAATGACCTTTAGGTTATAACAATTGCTAAAATCGAAATATTTCAGGTTTCCAAGCTTTCCTATTTGAGAGGGCAACGATTTTAGCTTGCTACAATGACTAATGTTCAAAAACTGAAGGGAAGAAAGATTACCTATACCTTCATGAAGATTTGCAATTTCAGTCCAGCTCAGATTGAGAAATTCAAGCTGTCTCAGCTCCCATAATGATAATGGCAATGATTTTAATTGTGTTCCACTTAGATCCAACACCTTAAGAGAAGTGAGCCCCTGTAGAAATGATTCAGGAATTTCTTTCAATTCCGGGATTTCTTTCAATTCCAATTTTCCTAGGAATAGGGTCACCAATTTCTGACATCTCAGTTCCTATGTGGGGAGAGACTTAATACCATTGCCCAGAACTGATATTCTTTTGCAGTCAATCACTGTCTCAGGGAATCGTTGAAGCATTTGGCCTGCCCTAAACACACAATTCTCCTCTGTTTCTCCAATGTATATTGCCATATCCCGCACAGCATTGTGAACTGTAATTACATTTTCTTGGTGTTTCACTTGAAATAAGCAACGATCTTCAAGAAACTTAACATACATGTGCCCGGTGTCTTTGGTATTAATGAGACTTTCTGCCATCCACATATGCAAAAGTGGATTCACTCGAAAAGCAGTATCTTGAGGAAACATTGCACAATACAGAAAACAGTTCTTCAAATTGGCATCTGGCAAATAGTCATAACTTCATCTCATTCTCTGAAACAAATCTCGATCAATTCGAGGATGATGAGCAATTGGAGAAACGAAATCCAGACTCTGCAGCTTCCTCAGAGCATGCCTCCACTCATTTACATCGCGCTTGCCAATCATGGATGAACCAAATATTAATTTTCCATCCTTCTTGAGTTAAAAAATAAAATCTAAGAAAAGAACTCTGCATGAGCTCTGATCATAATTTACAACTTTCAAAAGAAACAAACCAGATCCATCTTCTAAAAAGATGTGTTATTTAGTACGAAGTTTCTGAAGGATCCGAATAACATACTCAGGGTTAAACGACAGAAAGAACAGGGGTTGCAGATTTCGTTGAAAGCCTGGTTGAATTCGATCATTATTGGACAATTTCACATTTTGAAAGCTTTGTAATCTCTTTGGGAATGACCTTTAGGTTATAACAATTGCTAAAATCGAAATATTTCAGGTTTCCAAGCTTTCCTATTTGAGAGGGCAACGATTTTAGCTTGCTGCAATGACTAATGTTCAAAAACTGAAGGGAAGAAAGATTACCTATACCTTCATGAAGATTTGCAATTTCAGTCCAGCTGAGATTGAGAAATTCGAGTTGTCTCAGCTCCCATAATGATAATGGCAATGATTTTAATTATGTTCCACTTAGATCCAGCACCTTAAGAGAAGTGAGCCCCTGTAGAAATGCTTTAGGAATTTCTTTCAATTCCGGGATTTCTTTCAATTCCAATTTTCCTAGGAATAGGGTCACCAATTTCTGACATCTCAGTTCCTGTGTGGGGAGAGACTTAATACCATTGCCCAGAACTGATATTCTTTTGCAGTCAATCACTGTCTCAGGGAATCGTTGAAGCATTTGGCCTGCCCTAAACACACAATTCTCCTATGTTTCTCCAATGTATATTGCCATATCCCGCACAGCATCGTGAACTGTAATTACATTTTCTTGGTGTTTCACTTGAAATAAGCAACGATCTTCAAGAAACTTAACATACCTGTGCCCGGTGTCTTTGGTCTTAATGAGACTTTTTTCCATCCACATATGCAAAAGTGGATTCACTCGAAAAGCAGTATCTTGAGGAAACATTGCACAATACAGAAAACAGTTCTTCAAATTGGCATCTGGCAAACAGTCATAACTCCATCTCATTCTCTGAAACAAATCTCGATCAATTCGAGGATGATGAGCAATTGGAGAAACGAAATCCAGACTCTGCAGCTTCCTCAGAGCATGCCTCCACTCATTTACATCGCGCTTGCCAATCATGGATGAGGCTATTACATTTATGACGAGGGGTAAGCCTTTACACTCACTGGATACTTGTGTGGCAATATTCTCTAACCCCTCAGAAATACTATGGTCTCCAGCTCCTTCTTTGAAAGCCACTTTAGAAAAAAAATCCCATGATTTGTCTGTGGGCATGGCTTCTAATTTAATGCACTCAGCTTTCGCCTTCATTTCTTCAACCAGACTTATATTGCGAGTAGAGAATATGAGTTTGTTGGCTCTGTCATTGTTTAATTCCACGCCCAGTTGCTCCATATCCTGTGTGCTCCACAAATCCTCTAACACTATAAAAAAAATTCTTGGTATTCATATGTGCAGACAATTGCATCTTCTGGGCATCAACATCTGTGCCGAGCAGGTCTAGATTGACTTCAGAGGCAATAGTATTCTGCAAGTCTAGAATTGGAAATTGGGTGACGGTAACCCAAATGACAGCATCAAAAATGCCACTAACCTCTTTGTGGGCACTGTAGATTTTTTTGAGCAACGTTGTTTTTCCAACGCCACTGGTGCCGTACACACGGATTCTCCGAACGTGGGGAGCTTCTGTGAGCCACCTTTCAATCTGCACCTCTGCGCCGGCTTTGCCCGAATGCCATGCTCATGGCGTGATCGATTGCGCTTCAAAGTAAATGGGAGCTGAACGATTCAGAGGGAGGATTGATCGACGGCTCAAGTTTCTGTAATCGTCTAACATTTAATCGTACGGTGTCCCAGAATGACAGGTAAGCAAAGAGGGGGATGGGTTTCAGAGGGAAACGCCTTACGGCATAATAATATGACAAATCATATTTCCTATGATATAGAATTTTTAATGTCTTTAAGAGTACCAACCTTGATATGTGGACCCATTCGGGCTCCAGTAATGTCTATCTCTCACATTTCACCGAGATATTTGGATCTGTTTTCCAATTTCATCATGATACATACAACGATAGATATGCATATGCTACAGACATGAGGGTCCTCACAGGAGAACCTCTAGTCTGACCATGTACTTAATGCAGAGTGAATTAAACATTCACTTACTGTATTCAATGCCACCTTCGCTCTAAGAATTTCAAACTCAGTTTTCGCACTGGAAATTTGAAATATTCAACGCCACCTCTGCTTTGAGAGTTTGAAGCTCAGATTTTGCGGTGGAAATTTGAAAACCCGCCCAAAAAAATTTAAATTAGAAATTGAAATTTATATAACCACTAAGCCAATGTTTTATTTTAGTTGTTGTGTTCAATGGGAAGATACATGCGTTGTGTATCTTCACTATTGTTTACACCAACTGCTAGAATTTCCAAACAGACATCAACTTTTAGGCGTAGTTGGTTTCATTTTACACGTCATGAACTAGTGAGTCCAGGGATTCATGACAATCTGAAGTTGGACCAAAGGCATTATGTTGCAAGCTCTGGAGAAGAACATAATTTGTAGAACCCATCAAATATATTTTTCTTCGGATGGACAAAAGCAGATGAATGACCAAGGACTTAACGATGTCCCCACTGACTTTCACACCCATCGGCTTCACGCAGCTATTAAATTTGCAGATATAATCAAACAACTAAGGCTCAATATGGCTAAACCAGTGCAATCTTGGAGGCATGGTTACATTAATATTGTAGTGGGAGTGCAGGGAATGGCGGATCCGGGCATGAGTAGTATTGTTGGTACAAACCAGCTTCACCTTCGTATTGCCAGTCCCCATCCTTGTCCTATTTCTTGTCATTCTCTAACCAGTCTCATTGACTGAGTTGTTCTTGTGCAGTAGCCAACAATGGAGATGGGACGGCTACGAGAGACTGCAGAAACTAGGCATGGTAAATAATTTGCCTCGTGAGGCTAGTGATTGCTATGACTATTCCTCTAGGGGGTTGTTAAAATCACAAGTTTCTCACCACCCTCGATCGGAAAACACAAGACCATTTATGTTCAATTTGAATTTGCCTCCTAAAAAGGAAGTGGTTTCTCTTTCTTCTGGAACGATATGCACTGGGCCGAATTTGATGTTGGATTTGAATCTCCTTCCTCCGGAAGAAGAAGATGTAAGATGGTGAAGATCAACATTCTTGCAAAGATGCTCTTGTTACTCTAATCACAATAGGATATGTTTGATGTATGTTTCCATTTGGTAACAAGTTCCTCTATGAGATCCACCATTTGGAGTTGGTCATTTCTCTTTTTTCAGTCTAAAATTATTTGTATGCTCTTGGATTATTGTGTCATGTCAAGTCAAATGAAAGCTATAATTTTTTTTGGTTACAATAGTTAAAATATTGTTTTTCAAATGCAACTTGCATTGTTTTATTTTTTTGTTTTTTTTGGAATTAAAGCAGGTTGTATTTTATTTAAATTTAGAGTTTTTTTTTTTTTTTTTCAAGAATATTTGAAATTTTTAATATCAT
>APFE031727353.1:0-11391 GCA_000404065.3 Pinus taeda | reverse complement strand
AAGGGCAAATGGCTATACTCTTTCCCCGGCAACGACGCCAAAATGTAGAGCTATAACTAGGGTCTCTCACACCTCTAATTATCCTACATTAATAAATCAATCCGGGAACGTTTTGTTATTGTAAAGAGTAACTCAATCCAAGGCTATTCGTCCGAGTAATGTTTAGTAGTATAACGTTCAGCAAATACAAAAGCAAACAGATGCTAAACTGTAACTAAATTATCCCAAAAGATAGAATCACACAAGACAGTTGATCAATCAAGGGTACGGAAGTGATAACCCATCCCTCTAGAAACTGATACAAAGGAAATTAGAGCATGGACCATAGGTCTGGGAGCTAGGCAGCGTCTGCTGAGGCTCACTACAGCCTTAGACCTTCTCTCACACCAAAATAGCAAAGGCAAGTAAATAGAACGACATAAGGTAAAATGGAACAACAATTAAAAGAACTAAATCTCGCGAGTCAAAACCAATGATTCACACTCTGATATAACATTCTTTTCTCCTCACGCAAACTGGATGGAATATACTTTATGGAACAACACTCATTAGTGAATTATGGAACAGCAATAATCAACCATATATACACACCTCGCATTAATATAGTAATCTGAGAATGAAGGATAATATAACTATGTTTCTAAACAGAGTAACATTACTTTCAAGTTCCAACAATTGTTATTTCACATGGATCCAATGACAGTAATATTCATACCGACGCTCTGTAACAGAAATCGCTGGTTAAAGACGCAATTCAACTCTGAAGAGATCCAATTATACAGTGCAGAGTCGTTACACGAAAAAATCATTAATGTATTGATCATAACAGAGCATATCATAGCATATGAAAGATGTATCAGATTACTGAGTAATAAAGATAAGCAAACCATGCATAAATCACAGTATAATGATACAAAAGCAAGTGTCCTTCGGAGTCGGGCCCTTAACTGCCAATGGTACACCGCCTTAGGTTACTCCAGACGCAGAGATGAAATAAACACCAAGTCTTTTATATTAATGCATCAACAAATGTATAATAAACCAGGTCTCAGTGAGACTAAATGATCAAAGTTTTGTCTGAAAACGAAAATTACAAAAGCAGTAGTCCCCTTGCTCAACGACGTTATTCCTTTATATAAGAGTAATGGCGGAGATATCTAGATAACAAAGATAAGTAAAACAGCGATCCCTCAGGATCGAAGATCCTGAGGGATTCGCCAATCGGTTAATCCTTTCCTTTTCTTTCTCACGTTCGCCGACTCAGTATCCATCCTTCCTTTCCTGGGTTATTCAACTCTGATTTACTTGATCTTGTTCGCATCTGGTTCCCCTCTGGAGGGACAGTAGTTATTCTTCCTCTGTTTTTCGCTTTTGGACGGCAACTCCTTGCTTCCACTTCTTCCTGCATAGAAAAACGACAATTATTAGTGATTGATCTTCCCTTGTTAATTCTTGCACATTTTATTAAAATCCTTTACTCTTTTTGAATTCACAATGCAGAAAAGGTTACAAATATTACTGAAAAGCCACTAAATTGCTTGTTAAAAGCATACCTTTCAAGTGCTCCATAGTAGGAACCCTTGGTATTCATTCTTCTTGATTTTTGATCCCATACACATTTTTCCTTTTATGAAAGTGTGTGCATACATGTACGCTCCTTTTGTTCTGTGAACCCGTGTGTATACGCTACTTGGACAAGTTTAACTAGTGTATATTTCTTAAGACATTCTCTTTCTTCAATCTCTAGAGTCTGATCTGTACTTGGACAAGGTTAACTAGTGTATACTTCTTAAGACATTCTCTTTCTTCAATCTCTAGAGTCTGGTCTGTAATCCTTTGTTGTTGCCTCTGAATTGACACATTGCACTGCGAACTGCTATCATACATCACTGATTCATTTATGGGTATCATATATGTGAGTTGCCATCAAGGACAACACCTGTACCATAATGCCAACAATCTCCCCCTTTGGACTTGATGGCAACCATATTGGTGTTTATTACAACAAGTTGTAAAACCTGTTAGATATATCAAATAACACCAAGATACTCTTCCCCTTTGACATCAAGGGTAAAGGGCGGACCAATATATTCTCCCCCTTAAAGATGCATTGTGTTGTCCATGCTCCCCCTCAGCCCATGCCGAGTTTGCAATGTTGAAAAATGGCAACAAGATTCCAGTTTAATTTATCCTTGAATTAAACTGTGAATTAAAATATAATTCTTTTCTCATAGCAATTTGAAAATAATTAACTAAGTTTAATTAACTTAATTAATTTAGGAAATTTGAATTGGAAGTCTTTTAGAAGACATGTATATGTTCTCCCTAACTTATAGGAGTTAAGGATGAGTTATGAATGAGTTGTAATTAGTTAACTCGGTTTATTGAGGTTAAGTCCAGTTAAATTAGTTCCAATCAGTTTCAGGAACTAATAGTGAGTAAACAGTTAGTTGGGACACTAGTGACCTAATTAGTGCTACTTTAGTTAACTGAAGATTCCACCATCAGAAACTCATGCATGTCGATTCTGAGAAAGACTTAGTTGAGACTAGAGTGTAGGGACAATGTACTATTTGTTTTATATTTTTCTGAGTTGCAATGACAGTGCATGCAATCAGGAATTGATCCTTGAGGGATTGCGTTATTTTTAGAGGTTTTATTTCCCTTTAAATACAAGTTATCCTTCATAGGAATTACACATTGGAATAGAGACTTGGAGAGCTTGTGAAGAGGCTAAGCTTTGGCCTTGAGCTTACTTATGAGTTGGAGATTGGATTTGCTGAGTGTTGGGATTTTTCTAGAGAGAACAAGCATTGTAATTTCATCTTGATTTTTAGGACTAATACAAAACATATAGCGAGGTTTTGAGTTGTGGCTTTTCCCAGATATTTATTGTGTTGTGTGCCTTTGATTCTCTTCCTCTATTGATTATTGTTTGATCGATGTTTATGGGCTTCTACTATAAGTAGTAGAAGTAGATTATTGTCTCTTGTTTTAGTAGATTACATGAGCTTGTGAATCTACAGGTTTTTCTACATGGTATCAGAGGAAGATTTTTTTTTGGTCCGAGATTTTTCAGAGAAGTTTTGAGAATTTATGTGCAAAATTTTTAGAAACAAATTAAAAATTTAGAGTCCTTGGGAAAAGATACCCAAATTCAAAAAAAAAATCGGCCGAATTGGAGTTCAAATGAGGGAGATATCATTGATTTAAAATCAGCTCTCTAGAGGAGATTTCGAATTTTGAGTTTTTGGGTTACAGGTCAAAGTCGAATTTGCATACATACTTCAGGATCGACATATGGCGTTCCATGGGTTGAGGCTTGAGTGTGTCTTGGAAGGCAACTCGAATTTTATAGCCTCGAGGGATAGAATGGAGGTTGTGTTAGAAGATAATGGCTTGAAGGAATTCATTGGTCAAAATTTCCCCAAGCCAGCATCTATGGATGCATAGAACTTGGTCGAATGGAAGAAGTGTGTGGCAAAGGCAAGGCAGATAATCCTTGAGGGAGTTTGAGACCACATTGTCTCGAGTCTCCATGTTAAGGAAACTTCACATGCTATGTGGAAAACATTGACAGACTTGTATCATAATAATAATGATCAAATGAAGTTGGCACTGAAGGATAAACTTCGTAAAATCAAGATGGAGAAAGGCGAGATGATTCCAAAATACTTGACCAAGTTCACTCGATGTCGGGATGAACTTCAAAATGTTAGAAACACAATTTTCAAGGAGGATATGGTGAGCCTTGATATTCTTGGACTCCCAAAGAGTTGGCATATTTATCAGGACTCTATCAATGGTCAGGAGAAGCTGCCAGATTGGGAACGACTATGGTCGAATTTGATGTAGGATGAGATCAGGAGGAACACTAGGGATGGATCTTCATCAAATACTGTTGATGAAGAGAACTATGCTTTAGTGATTAAGGCAAGGAAGGGGAAAGGTAAAATTTCTCGTTCCAAATCAGAGTCTTATCATGGAGGTAAGAAGAAGGACATCACGAAAGTTAAATGCTTTCATTGTCACAAGATGGGTCACTTTGCTACAAATTGTCCATTGAAGAAGCCCAAGGAGAAGTACTCAGGAGGAGTGGCGAGTGAGGCTTTGGCCTCCCAGTTCGAATTGCACTTTTCCCTCATTGCATGCATGGTGTCTTCAACGATGGGAAGTGTCTGGTACTTAGATAGTGGAGCTTCTTTCCACATGACTGGTGATAAAGAGTTATTTAATGAATTGGAGGAGAAAGATCTCAAGATGCATATTGAGATGGGTGATGATGGTAAGTATAGTGTTACGGGTGTAAGTACTATTAATTTTCAGAGGGAGCATGCAGATCCACTCACCTTGAAGAATGTTATGCATGTACCCGGACTAATGAAGAACTTGGTATCCGTTCCCGTGCTTGAGGATAGAGGCTATGATGTGATCTTTTCGAAAGGAAAGGTGTTCGTTCGACACATAGCCACGGGCCAAGTAAATAAGATAGGGATTCGAGTTCATAATCTCTATAAGATAGAGGTAGAGGATTGTGCTGCTTTGAGTTCAAAAGCAAAAACTATGTTGAGTCGAGGTGTCAACGAGTTGCGGCACAAGCGATTGGGCCACTTGCATCATGGGGCTTTGAAGATATTGCAACAAATATCTACAGTCTTTCCAAAGGTACGCTTGAGGAAGTTGATACATACATGGGTTGTACTTTTGGAAATTACACCAAGACTTACTTGGGAGATAGAGACAGTCGAGCAGAGTCTATTTTGGAGAGAGTTTATTCAGATGTGTGTGGACCATTCTCGACAGTATCCACTGCCAAACACAGGTATTATGTTATATTTGTATATGACTATTCTCGTAAATTCTAGATTTTTTTCATGCATACAAAGGATCAGACATTCACAAAGTTTTGTGAATTCAAAGTATTGGTCTACAAAGAGTCAGGCGAGAAGGTTAAATCTCTATGGAGTGATAACAATGGAGAATATATCTCCAATGAGTTTAATAACTTCTATTCAGTAGAAGGGATTAAACAAGAGTTGATGACACCTCATAACCCTCAACAAAATGGGGTTTCTGAGAGGAAGAACAAGAGCATAGTAGGGGCAACAAGGGTGACGTTGCATGATCAGGGCCTACCACTACACTTGTGGGCTGAGGCATGCAACACAACGATTTATGTTCAGAACCGTAGCCCACATCGAATTCTTGAGAGTAAAACACCAGAGGAAGCTTATTCCAGTAAGAGGCCAGATGTTGGTCACTTCAATATTTTTGGGTCATCAGTTTATTGCCATATGACCAAAGATGCAAGGAAGAAGCCTGAGCCAAAAACAGAGTTAGGGATCTTTATGGGGTACACTGATACTCCCCACAACTAGTGGGTGTACATGCAAACCAGTCAGATGACAGTGGTTCGCAAGATGTCAAGTTTGATGAGGAGAAGGCCATGTGAGTATCCCTTGAGAGGGAGCTTGAGCTACATGCAAAGGAGGAAATTTTAATTCCTAAGGTTGAGGAGCCTCATATTGATGTGGAGCAGCCACATGCAGAGGTTCTGGGAGTGGAGACATCCAATCAGGTAGAGTCTTCCAGAGAGGGAAGAAAGAGCACTAGAGAGGCTGACAGATTATTGGATGATGCACGGGAGAATGTGGAAGTACCCTCTTTGTTGGGCACGGAATCCCCCCACAGTAGGTTTTGGGGCTCAAAGCACAAGATTTGGTCAAAGGTTTTGTAAGACTCTGCGAATTGCAGGCACAAAGTAGAGGATAAGTCATAGGGTTGTCTGCCCTAAAGTAATGGAATGTAATGTAAAGTCATGTCAACCTACCCATGGTTCGTAGACCATGGGATTGTATAAATAGAGCGAGGCTCTAAGTTGTAAATATAGTTGATGATATAGTAAGTAGCGAAGGAATGGTTCAAGCATGGAAGAAGAGTATAAGTGTATTGGGTCATAGGAGTAGGAAGAGGCTATGCAACTGAGTGTGCAAAGGCCTAGTAGAGTCTGCAGCTGAGTGCACGAACCCCTGCCGCTGAGTGCGTAGGGCAATGTTGAGTTTGTAATTGGGATTGAAGATTAATAAAGATAAGGTTGATTCTAAACACTGTGTATCTGGGTTTCCGCTTACTTTTATGCATTTATACTGTTTGATGATTGCGTGCACTTATATGAATGTTGAATGATAAATAAGAATACTGGGCTCACACAAATAAGTTAGGTACTATAATAATAATGTAGTAAGAATAAGGAATCAAGGTAATACTTTCTTCGCGCTACAAACATAGTTGTGAGAAGGCAGCTTCATGGCTGCAAGGGATAGATAGCTGCACGAAGTAGCGTGTACGAAGGGTCGAATCGCGAGCCTCCAAAAAATCATCAAGACATCCCTAAGGTGCAGAAACCTGGTTCCAACACCCTCCCATACTACCTCGGGTGAGACCATAGTTCGCGCACCACAGGCTGTTTCTGAAAGGGCCGGTAGTTTTGGGATTTGTTTGGCTAAATCACCTTTGAACCTGGGTCAAGCCCATATAAGCCAACAAATGGTTCCATTGCCAGGACCGGGATCTACGTAAGGGATGTCTGATATCATGCCACTCAAACCCAACAAAGAAAGAAATTGAAGAGTAGTTGGACAAGAAGATTCATGAGTTCGTGACACAGGAAAACAAAACTTCGCAAGTATCTAAGGAGGTTGGAGCACTTCTTGTGTACAGAAATGCACAAAATTTTATTTGCATCCTTTCCTTCTGAGCTGTATGAGTGGATTGAGAAGTTAGCAAACAGTCAGGGAAGGTGTAAGCTCGACAAACCAATAGTGTGGACTCTGGAATTAGTGCGCAGACTAGAAGCGTCAGAAGATAAGATCGCGCGAGCTGTGGACCATTGGTCGACTAGATAATAGGAGGATTTGTCACTAGGTTTGCGGTAGACACGACCATTAGCTACAGTGAGGCAGAACAATGTTTCCTCAAGGGACCGCAAAGTAAGTATATTAAATCTTTGAACACTTGGATTAAAATGTTATTGTGTGAAAAACAGGTTATGCGAATAAATTAATGTTTGGGACTATGCAGAGCGGGAAGATATACAAAAGCGGTAGTGAAGAATTAGAAAACAGTCCCTTAATTTCACCCTCACGGGAGAGCGAGGATGAGCTCGCGAAGGTTTCTCTGAGAAGCACGGTCAGTTTGATAAGGCAACGAATTCCACGTTTACCACCTCCACCCACATTGCCACCCGCTTCACCCCCCTCACCTCCATCTCCACCCACTCCACCTCTGCCACCCCCATAGTTCAGTATGGTGAGCGCGATCAAACTACCAGTATTCAGAGGAGTAGGGAATGAAGATCCTGACCAATTCTGGTTCGTGGTAAGAGCGGTATGGGAAGCACAAGGTGTCGTGGATGACAATATTAAGAAAGCCACGCTAGTAAGCGCATTGCAGGATCGCGCATTAACATGGTATATCAAGCATTCTAATGACCACCCAAACGCAGGAATTGTAGAAATCCAGGCCATGCTGAACAGGGAATTCAGCAGGCCAAAGTCAGAAACACAATCAATCATTGGGTTTAAAGAGATCACAATGCTCCTTGGCGACACCTCCTGGGATCTGGATCAACGGATGAAGAGTACGATTCGCAAAGCCAATATGACGTTGATGGATGGACAACATCGCGCATGGTTTGTAGCATCTTTGACACCACACTTGAGGACGACGTTGTCACAGCAGAAAATTTCCACCTAGGTCGAAGCATTAGAAATGGCAATGAGATTTCATAAGACCCATATACAAGACCCTGGATTGGGAATCCAACAAATCCACATGCAATTATAGAATATGTGTTTGGAAATGCAAAGTATGAAACAAGATAGGGCACCTCGGCCATAGGTGCACTAGCAAGTATAGTGCATAAAATGAAAAGGCCAGGGCCACGACAAAGATCATTGTCTAGTGTTCGCGAACTAGTTGATAGGAGGAGGGCCAATGCCATTAAGACCGGAGGCACAGGTGGGGCCGAGCGCGACGTTTGCATTATGGTGCACGATCTGCTAGATAGGAGGAAAAAATACCATGGATAATTTTCATCTGTTGCATAAGTATACTCAGACGTCCCAACAATTGTTTTGTAATTTCTACAGGTCAGTAGGCCACGATGAATGCACCTGTCGAAGCTATGAACTAATGATGGATCAAACTCTTGCCTACAGGGTGCAGACCAAAACACGAGCCCTCGACCCAAATGTAGGGATGGCACATGCTAGGTTTTAGGGGCATGGTCGGGGTCGAGGTGGAATGGGACCAAGAAGGGGTCGTGGACAAATAATTTGTTGCAATTGCGGAGGGCCAGGGCATTATGCCCGTGATTGTACGAACCCAACTAGGATATCATGTTGGTACTGTAATCAATTTGATCATGAGGTAGAAGATTGCCCTTCATTGATAGCGAAGATGTGCGAAAAGGGGGTACTCCAGCCCCCTCCGACCTAGAATTTACAAGCCTGAACCACGCAAAGAAGACCCAAATGTAAACATGATGCTCAAGAGTGGTATGGCCATGGGAGATGATAAAGGGAAGTAGCTAGAAGACATCATGTTGGTTCGCAAGGCTCCTACAAAGGAACCCGAGTTTGACTTAGATGTTGGTCACTTCAATATTTTTGGGTCATCAGTTTATTGCCATATGACCAAAGATGCAAGGAAGAAGCCTGAGCCAAAAACAGAGTTAGGGATCTTTATGGGGTACACTGATACTCCCCACAACTAGTGGGTGTACATGCAAACCAGTCAGATGATAGTGGTTTGCAAGATGTCAAGTTTGATGAGGAGAAGGCCATGTGAGTATCCCTTGAGAGGGAGCTTGAGCTACATGCAAAGGAGGAAATTTTAATTCCTAAGGTTGAGGAGCCTCATATTGATGTGGAGCAGCCACATGCAGAGGTTCTGGGAGTGGAGACATCCAATCAGGTAGAGTCTTCCAGAGAGGGAAGAAAGACCACTAGAGAGGTTGACAGATTGTTGGATGATGCACGGGAGAATGTGACTACCCTCTTTGTTGGGCATGGAATCCCCCCACAGTAGGTTTTGGGGCTCAAAGCACAAGATTTGGTCAAAGGTTTTGTAAGACTCTGCGAATTGCAGGCATGAAGTAGAGGATAAGTCATAGGCTTGTCTGCCCTAAAGTAATGGAATGTAATGTAAAGTCATGTCAGCCTACCCATGGTTCATAGACCATGGGATTGTATAAATAGAGCGAGGCTCTAAGTTGCAAATATAGTTGATGATAGAGTAAGTAGCGAAGGAATGGTTCAAGCATAGAAGAATCAGCTACATGAAGTAACAACACTAAACTGCAATATGATGATCAGGTCATTGTGTTACGTAACAATAGAGGCAAGGGAATTGCCGAAATATGATGGATTGTCAGTGGTGGTTGAATTTCTGAGAAAATTCGAAAGTGTAGTACCAGAACAGCAGCAGTTCGATGCGCTATAGTGGGCACTGCATGCAACACACGCACGATGGTGGGTTACGCATCGAGGAAATTTTGAGGACTGGTGTGGATGTAGAAGGATGATGCACCTACATTTTGGGAAACCCCAGCTTCGAATGAAAGTCGGTTAGCAAGGGCGGAACAACGTGCGCGCCCACCTTTCTCGATGGGTATAGACATATGTTGTACAGCCCGCACAAGTGCACCCCAACCCCAGAATAGAAAGTCGAAGCAAATCGCAGCAGTAGGAAAGGCTATGCACACTACAAATTTTCCATGTGGAAGCATTCAATAGGGTGTGCAGAGTCCTGAACAAGGTTCACCGGGTAAGACGAAATGATTGGGACCTGTGCATGCCAGCGATTCGATGGGCCTGTAGGACCATGTGCAAAAACCTGAGCATGGAGATGATTCCAAAGATGCGAACAGAGTCGACACCGTAATTTTGGAAGAAAGGGATCCACATGTAATAGCTCCCATAGTTGGTACAGTACGTGAAAACCAGGATGAAGGAATCACACAGCTATGCGAGGACAAACATATAAGGGTTCAGGAAGCCATTCGGCGAGGGAACCTTAGACTTCGTGAACTCAAAGAAGATCGGGTACGATTGAGGAAGAAAAGCATGTTGATGGACACTGAGATCAAAAAACTGGAAAACGAGACCGCGCAAGCATGTCTCACTGATAAACCAAGGACGAAAAGGCAAGATATGGACAACCATACCACTACATTAGAAGTTCATCACCAAGAATTTATGACTCTACTACCATGGCTGTGACTGCACCTTACCAACCGTAGTAACTAAGGGAGCACACTGCATAAGGTAGAACGCGTGGTGCTGATTGTCGCGAGGGTAATTAAGGAGTGCCCACGAACTAGACTAGAAGGTGAATTGAAGTCTCGCACAGGTGGTACGACCACTTGACTAGCCGTAGGGAGCACAGTCTCAACGCTCGAGGTAGTTGAAAGAGAGCGCGGGACTATAAAAGAGTTTGTGTGGGAGCTGCTCGATAATGGGGTTGCGTGCAAGATTAGCATGTCACAAGGGTCGCGCCCGTGCGGGTAGGCTGGGAAGTGACCATTGGTGTCATTGTTCATGACGATATGTCTAATTTAAGGTAAAAGGGAGTGAGTGACAGGCAATTAAGACACGAATTAAGAGCTAGATTTGGGACAATCTACCACCAAGAATGCATTAATGACTCAGAAGTGGGGGGAGCAGTCACATTCAATTTCAAAAGACGCTATAAAACACCTAAGGCTAGCCACGAGACAACACTTGTTCATTTGAGATTTGAGATATTATGAAGAACATAGAGTGTTGAGTGCTAAGCGGTATTTGAGCCCCCAAGTTCGCGAACAACCATAGACAGTTCGAACAAGATGACAACTACCAGGAGAGGTGTGGGTTTTGTAGAGAGTACCACTGAGGAAGCCACGCAAAGCCCTACGATGTAGGTGGGCGATGTGCCATAAATTCCGAAATCACCTTGGATGTCGAGGCCCAAGAAGGATAAACAGGCAGTGGGACTAGTCCACATGTCCCCGCGAAATCCGTTGTTTGGTAAACTTTCCATGAAAGAAAAGGGCAAGGCTGTCAACATTGAGAGAAATGATGAGGAGGAGGAATTCCAGGCTCTCGTAGATGAGATAGAGGTGGATGAAGAAATGGAAGAAGACATCCAGCCAATGTGCGCTGCAGCAAAACTACCCGAGTATGTTCCTCCGCAGAAAGGGAAAGCTAAGGTACCCAAGGATTTGGATGTCGCTAAGAGCACACTCCAAACCCTGCTCCTCCCAAATGGAATTCTGTTTCAGGGCTTGGCCTTGGGCCGCGTGGCCACAATGAAATTTGAAGATTAGGACCTCGTGGACAGTGAGAAGTT
>APFE031727346.1:0-12755 GCA_000404065.3 Pinus taeda | reverse complement strand
AACTCCATGGAAAATCTTGAAAAAATGTGGTTGAAAATTGGATTCCCACATGACCTTGTGGTATATGTGAATGGGAAGTGGATTTCGAACAATCCATTTCCATCCCATGATGGGGAACTTTGAACTAAAACAAATAGCATCCATAACATAGGCGCTCATAAAAAATGGGGGGTAAACCCTCGAAGCAATAGTTCTTCTCCTTCTATACTTGATAATTTTTTTTGCTAAATTGTCTGACAATATTTGGGCCCAATTCGTTATAGTTGCATTAACGACTACGTCTATTAATGGCAACCACTCTTGGGAGAACTTAGTACTATCTTGTCTGCCAAAAAATCTACATAGCATAGTTGTTGCAAAACTATAATGGGGACAAGTAGACACGGTAGTGTACATACCAATTTTCTCTTTCTTGATTTTCTCTTCATTATTCAACCAGACACGGGTGCAATCCATTGGATCGTTATTCTCTTTAGCAAAATTCTCTATGAATTGACTTTTGTAGACAAAATTTGGTTCTTATAGGTGGTAAATAAGTCGTAGGTTGTCTGGGGTAAAAGATATTATGACCTCTTGGATTGTCGTCTTGAATTCTCTGTCTAAGATGTCGGCTTCATCGATAACCCATTTTACCATGTCAGTATAAGGGATTATCTTTGGCCGAGCGGTTATGTGGTGCAAAAACGAGCAAATCATCTCTAGCATGGAAGCGTCTGAGGAATCTCGTTCATCAACTGTAACATTTTTTTCCATAATCCTTGGCTATTCCTCCTCCAATATGTTGTACATAGCCTCCCATGTAGAGGTTCCTCCCTCTCTGCTGCATGTGGTATTTGTGAATAGGGGAGTCATCTCTGTCTTCTCAGAGGCTACAACCTTGCCTTTCTTCCCCATTGTTCTCAACTCTCTGCTCTGCGGGTTTTTCGTGAAATGAAGAACAATATCTATCGAACACACAAAGATGAACGTAAAAATGAAATAATGTAGATAGCTTGTAAAGATGGTAAAAGAAGCATTATTTGAATGCACGTAACAAGATATCGTATCAAGCTAAATGGATTTTCACACATAAATGCAGTTATTTCCCACTAATGCCCACTAATGATTCATTATCCCTTAGCTTTATTGCTCATAAATGTTTATGTCATAAAATGGGATGAAAGCTTCTACGGTGGCGAGCCTTTGTGTTGCAATGATAGTGATTGTGCGATTTGCGAAGCAATATCACAGATTGCAATATTGCAATCTGTGCCTTTTAGCATTCTTACCTCCTGCTGTGTTTCTACGAGATGCGAGATGTGAGTCGTTTGTTAGTTGTTTGACATATATCTAATCGCTAGGTTTATCCTATGCAATAGACTTGACGGACTCGAAATATTTACTTTTAATATTTTAAGGTGTGGTTCTGGGAACCAATCACATTTCGCAATATCGGCTGGTGGTAAGCGCAAGCGTTTGGTTGAATGCCTGAAATGCGATGTGATAAAAGTCAAAGCACCATCGTAGTTTCGCATCTGGAAAAATTTGCTACATCATTTTTAAGAGAGATTTCTTTATAAGTTGTGATATGTGATGCCACACTTAATCCTAAAAAACTTAAGGACTTCTATTTTCATCAGATTTTATGATAATTTAGACCATGGAGCCCTTATTTAATCATTTTACTTGCTTTTGGAGTTTTTTAGAAAGGTCCATTGGTGGGTTTTAGAAATGCTATATATGAAAAGGTAAGTCTTTAGTAGTTCCCAAAAAGGTTTTGATTGTTATCTTTTCTTTATTCAAAAAAAAAAAAAAATGACTAAATGCTAAGTTTTGGTTTTTGGATGAAACTTTTTAAAGGGTCCCCATTTATAAATGTAACCTTAACTACTATCATTAACAAATGGGGGGTTGTTGAATACTACAACAATTGGCGATTCACTTGGAAGAACCAGCTATCTCTAAGAGTTTTTTGAAATTTCTAAAACTTCCAAAATAAAGATAGTTTTGAAAATAAAACAAATTATTTAGAATATAAGGTAAGAAATATTGCTTTTGTAATAAAACAATCATCTACCTAACTACCATTCTTTTGACTATTCTCTTCTTATAAAAAGTAACATTGCCTACATCAGTCTTTACTTGGTTTTTTAAAGATAAAATCCATGAGTCTCTCCCCATATTGGTTTTTGGTTTACTCTGTTGTTGTAGGTAGAGCCTCTGCTGCAAGCAAGCGTTCACAGTGTCAATAGGGTTACCTTTTAACCCATAATGACCCAATATTTCCACTTTAATCAGAATGAAATTTTAATGATAAGCTCATAAGTATACTTATTGCTTTCTTTATTTTCTAAAGTAACTCATTTGTTGCTTCATCTTTTCATCTCTATTTCCTAAAGGACAATGTCTTGGTTTGGTGACCAACATTGACAGTGCCATTCACTTGATTCGTGACTTAACTCAACAAGTTGGCTCGTATTGAGACCCCTTTTATTTTTATTATTATAATCATAAGCCATTACCCTGTTTCGACATGTACTTTTGGTAATGTCAGTTTAGTTATAATCTTATGATCATGGTAAGTCGGCTCTTGATGATACCTCTTATCCTTTAAGTTGGTATATTTTAGAATTACACTCTAAAAATGAAAACTGACTAAGTGGGGAGGATCATTGGCCCCCTAAGAGCTTCTAGATTACAATTATAGAGTTTTTAGAGATGCCTTTTTGGAGAGAGACTTTGCTTTGTATAGATTCTTTTCTAGACTGATAGAAAGGAGTAGTTTCTATTTTAAAGTTAAGCTTCATCAAAATCAGATAATTAAGGGGGAAGACAATTAATTTAAGAGAAATCAAACTTGACTATACATTTCATACGTGAAGATTACTTTCATAAAAATCTTTACTTATACAAGCGAAAAGTCAAAATTGAAAAGAGACTATCCTTTGTAAAACCAAAAGTAAATGCTTTTGAATCGGTATTATTATTTCTAAAGGAAAAATTTAACTATGAGCAATAATATACAGTGAACAAAAGAGATCATCTTCTATGGAAAGTATTTCTTTAAGACCTGTCCATTAATAGGTAGAGATTCTCTCTTACCTAATAAATCTTGTCGCAGAAAAGTTGATGGGCCTAACTGTTCCACAATCTGAAATGGGCCCAGCCACATTTGTTGGAACTTGGTATGCTTACCTTTCTCTTCATGGGATTTATCCCATTTTAATACTAGGTCTCCGAGTTGGAAATATTTGGAAGCTACAAAATTTGAATCAAAGGAGGCTTTAACTAACTGCTAATGATGTGCATGAGTGGACCTGTCTTTTTCCCTTTCCTCTTCAAATTTAAGAATTTTTAATTGTCTAACCTACATAGATGAGGAAGGGGTTTCTCTAAAGAATTGAACTAAGGTTGAGGGAATGGAAACTTTGTTGGTAAAACTACTTCTTTCCCATAGACCAAATTAAAAGGAGAAGTGTCGATGGAGGCTTTCTAAGTTATTCAATCTACCGATAGAGAAAACACTAAAGACTTATGCCAGTTATTTTGGCCTTGGTCAACAGTACATTTAATAATCCTAATGATATTTTTGTTTCTGTATTCGTCTAGTCCATTTCCTTGCAGATAATAATTTTCCCAATGCTTAAGCTTAAAACCTCTTTTAAGAGAAAATTATGTCCTATCATTGCCTGAAAAATAAGATGCAACATCAAACATTAAAGTAGATGGTAAGCCAAATCTGGTGATGATAAATTGATCTATAAATTCAATAATATTTTCTAAATTGGCTACCTTCAGTGGGATTGCCTCTACCCATTTGGTGAAATAATCAGTGGTTGTAACAATGTATCTATGTTGCTTAGAAGAACGAGGAACAATCTCATCTATTATGTCCAATCCCCATTGTTCAAATGGCTGGTCAATGTTGATGGGTTGTAATGGTAGCACGAGTTTTCTCTGTCTTCCAACAACTGTTTGAAAAACCTTACATCTTCTTACATAACTATGTGCATCTTTGAATAGAGTTGGCTGGTAATAGTCGGCATGCAAGATTTTATGTGTTGTAGTGTCACCTCCAAAGTGACCACGAGCTGGTCCATCATGAAGTTCCTACAACACCTTCTCTGCCTCATATTTTTCAAGACATCTAAGTAAAACAGAGTCATAATTTCTTTTGAAAAGTACATTGTTGATAATCTGATATTGCCTTGCTTTTAATCTCAAGGCTCTTTTCTTTGTGTAATTCAATTGGGCTGCTGCATATCCATTTTTTAAGTAAAATATGATATAAGCATACCTTGATTCTATGTTGTTGAGGCTTACCTCATATACTTGTACATTGTCACTTGAACGCTACAACTCCGATAGATTCGAAGCGCCCACCAACATCTTGCAAAAACTTTGAACTTTTACAATTTTAGCTAGTTTAATTTCTATGTCATATTCTTGCAGGGCAGTGACCCAGTTTTCTCTCTTTTCTCCTATGTCCCTTTGTATTAAAAGATTTCTCACTTCTGAGAAGGGTACTATGACTTTAGTGTGGGTTTTGAGGATAAAAGGTCTGAAGTGTTTTATAGATTTGAAAATAGCAAAAGCCTGTTTTTCAACATCTGAGTAATTTAATTTAGCTCCTTGCAAATTGGAGCTAAAGAAAGAAATTGGAGCTTCAACCTTAGCTTGATTTTCTTGTGTCAATATGGCCGCATATGATTTCTTAGAAGCGAAAGTATATAAAATGAAATGATTGGAAAAATTCGAGGTTGCTAGAGATGGGGCATTAATAATTTCTTGTTTTATCAAGCTAGAAGCTTCATGTTCCAAATGTCCCCATTTAAACAAAGAATTTTTCTTTATCATGGATTGAAGAGGTAAAACAATTCTTGAGAATTCAGGGACAAATCCTTTAACAAAATTTATTTGACCTAGGAAATATTGCATTGATTTCTTGTTATGTGGTAAATGTATTTCAGAAATTTCTCTAATTCTGTCAGGGTCGATCTAAATTCCTACTTTGGAAACAATGAATCCAAGCAGCTTTCCTTCACTTAACGCAAAAAAAAAAAAAACCTTTTTGGGGTTCAAAGAAATTCCATACCTTTGGCAATGTTCAAATATTTGTTTCGAGTCCCTTATATGATTATTGTGTCTTTTGGAGTATACTGTTATATCATCTAAGTAGATCACTACTAACTTATTTACCAAACCTTAGAAGGCTATATCCATGGCTCTCTGGAAAGTAGCACTATAGTTGATCAATCCAAATGGCATCTTCTGATAAGTATAAGTGCCCCACTTTGTCCTGAATGTAGTTTTTAGCTGGTCATCTTGATGTACTAAGATTTGATTATAACCTGAGAATCCATCCAGGAAGGACATTAGTTCAGAACTCGCTACTCATTGCAAAATCTGTTCCATAGGAGGTAATGAGAAATTGGCCTTTTGGCAAGCTTTATTGAGGTTGCAGAAATATATACATATCTAAATATCGTCGTTCTTTTTCCTGACTGGGACAAGATTGGAAACCTATCGGGTGTGTCTGACAAGAAAAATAATTTTGGCTTTTAGCAGTTTATTCAACTCAGATTTAATTTGACTTTCTAAATTAGGATGGATTTTCCTCAATTTCTGTTGAATATGTCTTTCATCAAATACCATAGGAATAGTGTGTTGGATAATAGATGTGTTGTATGTCTTGAGATCTTCGTATATCTTTTCAACAAACTTATAAAAGCTTATTTTTCATCTGACCTAAGACGTAGACCTAAGTTAATGTTTTGAGGTTTTAAATGAGTCCCAAGATTGATCAACTCAAACATCACAGTTGAACTCTGAAGTTTTGAATTGGTAAATTGTTTAAATCTATCCTTAAGGTCATATAAATATTCTAAATTAACTACGGACTTTGGTATAACATTAATGATTGTTTCTTGCTTAAGTTGGTTATCATGTTGGTCTTCATCAACTATCTGGTCGTCGTGCAAACCTTTTGAGTTTAGGAAGCTTATGATATCTGGATCGTTATTAAAGACTCTCCAGTTGGTGATATTATCAGGAATGGAAGGCATAAAAATTAATTCAATGGAGAATCGATCTGGGCTATAATCTTCTGGAGGGATAAGCTTCGAAGCGAAATTAGCTAGAATATCAGCACTATCATTTTGGAGTCTTGGGATAGGGGAAATATTAAATAGAATAAAGTGGAGAGTCAAATCTTGAACTAACGACTGGTAATGTTTCAAGTGTCCTGATAAACAATGTATAGTGTTTCTTACTTGTTTTATGACAATTTCTGAATCCCCGAATACTTGGAGGTATTTTACCTTAAGGCCAATTGCATTATACAGACCTTGAACTAGTGCCTCATATTCAACTGTATTGTTGGTGCAATCAAATTCAAGTCTGCATGCTAGCATATTTTTCTACCCCTTTGGGCTAACTAAGATGCAACCTCCTCCTGCTCCATCATTAGTTTTATATCCATCAAAAAATAATTTCCAAAATAAAGTTTTAACTATAGGTTTATCTACAAAATTTACACATTTAGAAGTTTTTGTTTGGGAAAAATTTTCAATTTGAGAGACAACAAAGTTTTCTAAGAAATGTGAAGTATGAGCATTGAAATTTCCTAGAAATGATTCTACAAAATAATTTACGATGATATTTTTTCTATACGTGACTGGTTCATTTTCTCCTTCTAATTTTGTCACTATGAACTTCTGATGTTTCTTGAGATCAACCCTTATTTGATTTGGTTTACTGCTATAGGGAAGCCACTGGTGAGACCAATCAATTGCAAAATAACCATGAAGTTTTCTAACCAGACTCTACTAAGGATTAAACCATATAATTCAGGAATGTCAGCTACAAGTATGTTGATGACTTGGCAAACTTTTGAGTTTGATGAAAGTCTGATGGTTACTTGATTAAGTTCCCCGATGACTTCAACTTGAGAGCAATCTAACTGAACTATTTGTACAACAGATTTCTAAGGTTGAACATTCAACTTCTCACAAACTGTTCTAGGAAAGATGTTAGATGAAGCTCCGGAATCAACCAAATAATCATGTAAATTTTTGTTAAAGACTTCAAAAGTAAGAAGAAATGGCAGAGTGTGGGATTTTGATCTTCCTCCAATTAAAGCTATATCAATTTGATCTCTCTTATTCAAAGAAGCACTAAGGGGTCTTCCCATTTCTTGGGCAGCTTGCAAGATTATGATAGCAAGAAGTGGTGTAATAGGTATTGCTTTAAGTTCTTTCAAAAGTAACTTTTTCTAATGTTTCAATTTTCTAAGCTCATGAAATATAATGTTTTCCCTAGTGTTCTTCATATCATCAATAATATTATATTCAATTTCATCAGAAACTATCAAAGTTTTAGATGAAGGAGAAGGATCCAATTGAGTAGGTGTAGTCTAAGTGGATTTTGGTACAGATTTATTACCTATTTCTTTATCCCCAAGGGTGGCATTGAAGCCTTTTGTTTCAGATTTGTTTGTGACAATTCGATAGGATTTTTACTTTAGGTAATGACATCTAAGGCTTCTTGAGTTTCTTTATTAGAAAGTATAAAATCCCACATCCCTTGTAACTCTACTACTTCCTCATAGTCCATTTGTTCTTAGCTAGGTGAAACTTCGTCCTCATTTGACTCAGCATTTGGTATGGCATTTGGAGGCTTAGGATCAGCAGGGGAATTCCTTTTGAATGGTCTAAAAGGTTTTTTAGAGGAAGTCTCTGCTATCTGTTTCTTAATATCAACCATTTCATTAGACATGGTCTTGAGGACTTTCTGTAACCCTTCAAGATCAAAAGGATCTTTCGGTGGTTTCATCTTAGAGTCATCTCTAAAGGTCACTTTCTTAGATTTTCGTTCTTCTAATGCTTTTCTATTTTCGACAGCTAAGATGCGTTTTTCTACAGCTATTGCCTCCTTCATATTTTCTGCCAAGGTTTGTTTGGCATCTCTATCAACAAAGATAGCTGTGTTTGACGGTAGAGCAGAGATGTACCACTCATTTTGGACCTCATTGCTAGGCTTAGATGTCGCTGGTATTTTATTCAATAGTTTATTGAAGCGAGATTTGAAGTCCTTTATGGGTTCTCTTGGCTCAACTTTCAAATTGGAGAGATCATTAATTAAGGTAGTTGTAGATCTATCATCTCCAAACTTTGTTAAAAATCGCTCTTGAAAAGCATCCCAACTGTTAATAGAACCTGATGATAACGAAAAGTACCATGCTACTCCCTGCAAAGTATATGGGAATAGTCTTACAACTGCATCTTCCTCCTCTACTTGATTCAAGTTAATGGACAACATAAAATTATTTGTATGTTCCTCAGCCAATATGCCATTATCGAGATTGAATTTGGGCAGCCATTTTTCTGGATGTGTTGGTAATTGATGTAAAGGACCAACCATCCTAACAACCCCTAGGTTTTTCCATGGCCTTGGAGGATTTTTTAGGGGGATTCTGTGTCGTTGCCAGTATGTGGGTAGGGGGAGGTATTGCAATAGGGTTTGAAGACGATTGGGTAGAGGAAATATAGCTCCTATACCTATGTGAATCACGATCTCGAGTGGTGGGATGGATGATTGATCTTGTGAGGATATAGATTGGATGAATGAAGATGATGATAAAAACTTGCTGTGAGACTCAGATGGTGTCTTCATAGCTTTCTTCCGGCTTGGAAGAGGAAATTCGAACAAAGGTATTCTAAACTTTTTAATCTATGCTCTAGTTAATGGCCAAGATGGAGTGAACTGAGAATTAAAACTATCCTGAGATATCTCAGATTCTTCTTGTGATAGAGAAATCCCCTATAATTTGTGAATCAAATATTGAACTTCAGGGGCTTTGGTAAGAGAAGAATGCTCTGGATCAATTGGGTTTTCAGCAACGGGTTGTATAATATCCTGTGCAACTTCTCGCTTAGGGTCAGGGGATTTAGAAGACTTTCGAGAAGTTGGAGGTGAGGGTGAGGGAGTTCTACTCTTAGAATGGCCTGTTAATTTGGATTTACTTGCCATTCACAGTTCATCCCTTCCTTCTAGCGCCAAAATGTTGAATCCTCGAAATCATTGCCTCAACATGGGGGAAAACCACCCGGTCTAGACCTTGGTTGGCAACTCCTTTTCCATTTGGAGTAGTGGCTCCGACTGGGGATAATGGGACCAATTCCCCAATCTGTTTAATGCTTGTGCTAAATGGGGTGATGTGTGATGTTTTAGAGTAATGTTTAAGCTAACAATAATCTAATATAAACTAATCAATCACAAATGCATTTAACTTCTAATTTTAAAAAACCATCTAATATATAATATACCGAGGATAAACTTGATATATGCGAATAACAATAATTTCTAAACGAAATTGGTAATAAAGATCATTAAATTACGATTAGAAGTGAATCCATTTTAACAATAATCATTTCATATAAAAAATAACCCAAAACGATTGTGAGAAATATATCGTATAAATATTTTTTCATATATTCAGCATAAAATAAAGATCATCATCATGCAAAAGTGCAATAATGGTAATCAAAATTCAGACCTGCATACATAAATAATTTAGAAAGAAATGATTGCATAATACATAAGTAAAAAGGATTACAAGATAAAAGTACCATTTATAATACATCCTACTCATGTGTTTCAGCAATATTGAACTATCTTCAATCCATTCAACATCATCTAACAGTACAAAAGTGCAATTTCAGTAGAAGATGCTAAATCAGATAAAAATAAATCTTGTTCCATATATTTGACCAGAACTTCCTCAAAGGGACAAAAGTGCATGTTTTGAAGAGAGTTTCTGATAAAATTTTGGACCCCTCTCTAAATGCATGAGAGGGGTTTAAATACTAAAACTATAAAACTAAAAAACAGATTATTACAAAAATAGTTGAGGCGGTTTAAACGAACTGCCTCAATTTATGCAAAAATAAAATCAAAATTAAAGTAAACAAGGTGAATAACTATGTTGCATTTGATCCTTCAGATCACAAATATCCACCATAGGCTTCAACTGTGTAGGCTGGCCAACTTCAGCTTTCAAATGTCCATTGAATACATCATCGGTCAGTGTTGCCTCCATTTTCTCGGCAGAAGTGGTTAGGCATCGCAGGGTCATCCATTGGCTGTGAGGCTTGACCAAATTTTGCCAATACACCTCTCAGTCTAGCCTGGTCATTTTACTTATCACTTCTGCTTTTTTCTTCCGCTGCCGGTTTCCATTGTTGTTAGAGTTGTTTCACATCTGGAAGGAACCCTGGAATAGACTCTGCCACTAGATTAGCACCATGTAAATTCTCATTGATATTTTCTATGATAATGTTTGTTGTTGCCACCATGTCCGTTGTTGCCTTTTCTACTTCTTTAAGCCAAGAATCCTAGCTTGCAAACAAAATTTCCTTATATGATTATTCTAGCTTAGGCAGGTCGGATTTACTCCCCTCCTCAGTATTTTTCCATGTTGGATTTACTCCCCTCCTCAGTATTTTTCCAAGTGATGAAATCAGAGACCTTTTTAAAGATCTCATCATATTCAAGTCGCATTTCTACGACATGACTTGTCAATTATCACTTGTTTCACAATAATGTTTCCAAATCTTCGGGCACAATAATTTTTTCTGATGTGTCAACTCGGAATTAAGTTTGAGTGTTTCAGTAATAAACTGATCATTTTTTGGATCGTCTTTATGTAGATCAGTTATTACCTACACTTGTGCTTCCTTCTCAGCTAAGCTGGTTTAATGTTCTATTTGCATTTGTTCAAATACCTGTTGAAGCATGGCCAACTATATCTCTGCCTACTAGTCGGATTTGACTTGTTGTAATTGTTGCTCTAGCGACATTATTTTATTTTCCTTTTCTCTAAGCAACATTTGAACTTCTATTTCTTTTTCTATGGTCACGATAGCATAAGCACATGCAAACTACGAGAGTCTAGTTAGCTTGGCGAATGGATCGACAGGCGAGTCTTTCCATAGAACATCCATTAGTTCATTTTCAGGGGTAGTAACAGCTATAGAGTCCAATTTTATTTTCTTTCTTTTCCTTTTCACCATAGCCTTATGTTGTGGTCTATAGAATACATCCAGAGGGTGTATTTCTTCAATTCTCAAAATTATTTCAGAGATGGGGGTAACGAGGATACGCTCCACTTCTTATTCATTTGCAGTTTCTTCCACTGTAATTTCCAGAGTTCTTTTCTGTTGTGGAATTTGAAACTCTGCCATGTGTTCCTCTATATTGAGACTTTATTAAAATTATTCCACTCTTCCTATAATTCTATTATTGTGGGTTTTATTGGTTGTGTAGAGGTAGTATGGATTTAAACCTACTTGCTAGCTAAAGCTTCTTAGGCTATCTTCTGTGTAGATTGGGTCGTATCCTTTATTGACTCAATTCTTCTAGTTTTGCCATTTTGTGATGACTGTCATGATTCCCTGATAGATTTTTCTTGAGACTCTTCCCTAGAATCAGATTTGGAATTTTCTTTCGAGTCACACTAGGTGTAGGCTCCCTTATTGGTTCAATTAATAATTGATCCAATGGGACCATTGCGAGCCTTCTTTCCTTAAAACTGTAAAAAATTTCTAGATCTTCATGGTAAAAAAGTAGTTGTGCCATATGCTTCACCTCTGTAAAGGTGTTTTCTGCAAAACGATATCATCAAAAACATCCTCCCCATTAGTGAATACTTTTATTTTCACCAAAGTGTTGAAATTATTGACAGTGTCAAACAGGTCATACTGCCATCCAGGGAATTTGGGTAATTGCACGGATATCATGTTCTCTGCTTCTTTGAACATGTGTCTTAGGTCGTGTAGTGAAAATGCTTTGCACTGTACAGGGAATGTAGGCAAAATGGCCTTTCTTGACTCTTTTAGTGTATGCCTCATTCCTCCCTCACTGGTTGTTTGATAGGCTATCTCCCTAGCCATCAATTTATCTGGAACATAGTATGGGAGGATATGGGGGGAGTTGATGCTGCCAAAAACTCTGATATATGCAAATGTTTCCTCCTTGAACCATCTAGCCACCGGGAGGATGTCAACTTTAGCTTCTTGGGAAAACCTGGGGGCATCTCGATTATAAAGCCGCTTGTGAATAGGGAGCATAACTCCATGGCAAATCTTGAAAAAAATGTGTTTGAAAATTGGATTCCCACTTGACCTTGTGGTACATGTGAATGGGAAGTGGATTTCGAATAGTCCATTTCCATCCCATGATGGGGAACTTTGAACTAAAACAAATAGCATCCATAACATAGGTGCTCATAAAAAATGGAGGGTAAATCCTCGTGTTATGAAACCAGCTCAAGAAAAGATATAAAAGATAGATCAACGACTTAGAATTCAGCCTCTTCAAGGGGGCAACCTCCTTTACATTACATAAATGAGCAATTCTTGGATGATACAAATGACAAAACCTCCTTTCTATATATAGGAGTCTAAGGAGTCACAATATAATCTAGCCGACCTAACATAATAATATAAAGCCACAAAAATAACAATAGAGGGATTCTATGGGGCACAGTAATAACAATATGGGGGCAATAGGGGCACAACAATATTAATAAGGGGTATAACTACAATAGTAATGGGGTAATCACTAGTATTATAGGGACCCACATGCCCCTCGCCTTCAAAAAAGTGTTGTCCTCAACGCTTGAGTAGTTCTGGATACTTCTGCATAAAATTCTCATCCTCCCATGTGGAATCTTCAGCGGATAAGTTCTTCCACTTGATAAGATCCTCTGAAATTGA
>APFE031727336.1:935-15853 GCA_000404065.3 Pinus taeda | reverse complement strand
ATCCTCCTCAAGCTTGACAAAAATAAAGAGGTATTGGTCAGCAATGACTGGGGAAAATTGGGAAGAAAACTTGAAGAAACTTTATTGGTAGCAAGTCGCTCTTGAACATGACACTTTCCTTCCGCATCCATGTCGGGTTGGGTTGTTCCCTTCACTGGTCATCACCATTGGTCCATCACACCATCCATCTTTGGGATTAACGCTACCAATCCATCGTCAGTGTCACTGATATGATAGAGAGAAGTCATTCAGACAATTCACCTGTGTCTCACCCACTGCAATACATTCATGCTTCATTCCTTCATGATCACCACCCTGAACCCTGTATCGTCAGTTTTTTTTCACCTCCAAAATCATTTGCTTCGTTCCATGTCGTTGATGTGGGATTCATTAAGGCCCTCCTACGGCGGGTCGCTTCTTGTCGACATCAGCTCATTATCCAAGAAGTTGACTTAGGAACAACCCTTTCAGTACTTTGAAGCTTGCATGTCTCAATGGCAAGTTTCTCACTTTCGGCGATAGGTTTACATCAATGACCTTCGACCGAGAGATTTCACGTGGTGTTCGATGCCAAGTCCCTTTTCACACCACGTGAATTGAACTGTAGTACCTTGAGGGTCATTGTCATTATTGGTGATTCCTCTCGCGCCTATTAACAACTTACATCATTGGCTGGTAATCAGGTGACGTCCTTCCATGTTCGACTCCAGAACATTTTTTCTCATGGATCGACTTGTACTCCGAGTGAAGATTGAACGCGTTTTGAAGACCCCGGATCTAGTTTCATCCATCCGAGCTGTGATATATTCAGGAATATAAAAGCATCAAGTGTACATCATTGGAAAACAGATAATCATCCAAATCAAAGGATGATGTGTCCATATCATCAGTCTGTCACACAGACAATTGTCTGTCCCATGTACATGAAAATGAATTTATAAAGCTGAGCATGGGGATGCCCGCCTCAGCTAGATCATGAAAAATTTTTGTCAAAATAATGTATTGTATTGTATCTTATTACAAGTTTCCTCCCAGCTCGGAAAAACTGCAGATCCTCTTAGTAAAGGATTTCACCTGACATCAGAAAGATTAACGACCTCATGCTTTAGGGGGCAACTGTTATAGAAATTTTTGGGCACTTCAACCCCAATCATAAATGTCCATAAACTGAGGGCTCCTAAGTCCCTAAAAGTGTTGCTTCACTGCCTAAGGAACAAGGTCAACTGATTACATCATCTCCCAGAAGTTCTCCACTGAAAACTGCTCATAAATGGTCAAAACTGGACCATACTGAAAGCTCAATGCGAGGGTGTGATGCATATCACCTTCCTAATGTACAGGGTGCGATGCATACTGATTTTCTCCTCTGTAGGGTGTGATGGTCGGGAATGGACAAATGGCAGGGACAAAAATGCGAGGTGGAAGTCATGGAATCTTCCAGAAGCTTCCCCTCTGACACTTGCCTCTCTATTTTCGACCAGGGATGAGTAAGAGATCATCGTTCTCCAAGTGGAAGTAGGAACTATCAGAGAGAAGACACTAATCAAGATCCCAGAAGATGACTCACCTCTCTGTAATAATCTATATATCGATCCCTCATCACAGAGATCCAGAGGCTGGAATTTTGTATCTTATAGAGAAGTGTTGTTGGTATTCTGGTGTACATTCACAGTGTTGGGTGATCTAGCTTTGCTTGAGGTGAAGAAGGGCTTCTTAGCGGAGGATGATGCTGGGTCAGAGCACATGGTTGTAATCTTCTTGCTACTTTTCATCTGAATAAAGCTATTCTTGTTTCCTTCCATATTCTTGTGTACTTGTTTATATATGCATGTATATGGTTAATACACATCTGATCCGGTATTATTTATGAATTTAGATCCTTGTTTCTTGGATAGTAGTATGTTGCTGTGATTCCACAGGTTCTTTTGAAGCTGGGCAAACAAAGAAGAAGCAGCGAAGCTCTATCAAGAAGGAGAGGAAATCAAGAGCAAGACTCAGGTTGGTCTTCTTGGCTCTCCTCTCGTCTATTTTCATAAAAGGAAACAATAGTAGACTTTGATTGTTTGTTTCTAAGATAGCCACCCATCTTAGTGGGAATAGTGGCATCCGAGTGGACACTATTCCCGGATAACAAGCCTACTGTAAGGTAATGTCTATCCAAACTCCCAGGACAATGGTTGTTGTAATGCAGACCATTTGCAGCTTGAAGAAAGTCCAACAAAAGTCTCGCGGAGGGTAAAATTCTTTGCTACAATAGTTCGCTACTTTTTGTTCTCATGGAAAAGGGAATTGTTATATTATTTTCCAAAATCATTTTTGAATTTTACTTATCCAATAGAAAAATTTTATATTTCTTATATTTTGTCATAGAATGCTTTAATTTATAGTAGTTTAATGCTTACAACAGTTGAGACAAAAGAGGAGGGAGAAAAGGTCAACAGAGCTGATTCAACAGGATGAAGAAAAACAAGTTGAGCTTGAAAAGGCAGCAATTAAATGTTCCAAGGAGGTAGATTATGAGGTCCTATGAAAATAAAGCAATTGGAGGTAGGAGAATGAGAACGAGAATTTTGACTCCACTGTTAGATTGATGCGAGACCAACTGATCATGGCTAGGGTGTATTCAAGAATTTCCTAGGGTAGAAATAATCTTGATTTATACCATGAATTGATGCTTCGTATTAAAGAATGTCAGCTTACATTGGGTGAGGCTAATGCAGATTGTAATCTACCTCAAGGGTAATAGTTTTCACATTGACTGCTTCTAAATCAAGAGTAGTAAGTGCTTCCATTTGCATTTGGTGTTCATATCCTTTGGTTCTTTTAAAATTGCAGTCTTTGTGTCAATCTTTGTGCTTTTCATTCTCTTTTTCATGCTTGATAATTGATATGAATGTTTCCGTGCACCTAAGAAGATCAAGGCTATGGGTCATGTCCTATCTAAGGCTAGAGAAAATTTTTATGATTGTGCGACAGTAACAAAGAAGTTGCGAGCCATGCTTCAGTCTACAGACGAGCAAGTACGGACCTTGAAAAAGAAAAGAACATTTTTAAGTCAGCGGGTAGCAAACACTGTTCCCAAGGGCCTGCACTGTTTTTCCATGCGATTGACCATGGATTATTACTTTCTTGCCCTTGAAAAGTGAAATTTCCTAAAAAGGACAAGTTGGAGGATCCAACTATTTATCACTAGTCATTATTTTCCGACAATGTATTGGCTGCATCTATGGTTGTGAATTCAACTATCATGAATGCTAACGTGAAGTGTTATTAATTTAAAATACACCAAAGTTTGGAAGTCCAACAGTTTTGCTGCATTTTACATTTAATATTTGGATCTCATTGTAGGTGATTTACTTGTGTTTGGAGGAACCTCTGAAACATGTATTTCATCTCGTCACAGACACGTTAAATTTTGGGGCCACAAAAATGTAGTTTTTACTTAATCCCCCAAGAAAAGTTGTGATACATGTAGAAAATATTGATGATTTTAAATGGCTCAATTCCTCCTATTGCCCTGTGCTTTGCCAACTTGAATCTGTAGCTATGAAAGAGTATTATTTCAAGGTAGTTCACTCAACTACACTCTCAGCATGTTCCTCCAATTTGAAATATATAAATCCAAAATATTTATCCATTCTAAATCATCTTTGTCTCTATCTTCCACAATTTTATCCCAAACTGGACAAGATCTTTTTCTGGGATGTTGATATTGTGGTGTAGAAAGATTTGATGCCCTTGTGGTTAGTAGATCTTCATGGAAAGGTTAATGGTTCAGTGTAAACTCGTGGAAAAAGCTTTCGTCGCTTTGGAAAATACCTTAATTTTTCCAATCCACGCATAGCTAGGCACATTGATCCTAATGCTTGTGGTTGGGCATATGGGATGAATGTATTTGATATCAAAGAATGGAAGAAACAAGATATAACTGGAATATATCAAAAGTGGCAAAACATGGTAAGTGTGTAGTGTGGTTTCTTTATGTTAATTCCTGTGATGCTTACTTTAAAGTATTTGAAGTAAATATGTAGTAATTAGCTAGAAAAATTAATGGGTTTTTCTTTGTTCGATTTCTAAGTTTTTCTTTTGTTATATTTCAGAATGAGGATAGAGTTTTGTGGAAGCTTGGAACACTACCCCCTGGATTTTCGCATTGGCTACTTCTAAATCAAGAGTAGTAAGTGCTTCCATTTTCATTTGGTGTTCATATCCTTTGTTTTTTTTAAATTTGCAGTCTGTGTGTCAATGTTTCTGCTTTTCATTCTCTTTTTCATGACCGATAATTGATATGAATGTTTCAGTGCACCTGAGAAGATCAAGGCTATTGTTCATGTCCTATCCAAGGCTGGAGAACAATTTTATGGTTGTGCCATAGTAACAAAGAAGTTCGAAGCCATGCTTCAGTCTACAAACGAGCAATTAAGGACCCTGGAAAATGAAACTAAATTTTTAAGTCAGGTGGAAACAAAGTCTATTCCCAAGGTTCTGCATTGTCTATCCATGCGATTGACCATAGATTATTACTTTCTTCCTCTTGAAAAGCAATAATTTCCTAAAAATGACAAGTTGGAGGATCCAACTACTTATCACTATGCATTATTTTCTGACAATGCATTGGCTGCATCTATGGTTGTGAATTCAACTATCATGAATTCTAAGGTGAAGTGTTATTAATTTAAATTAATCTAAAGTTTGGAAGTGCAACCATTTTTTTGCATTTTACATTTAATATTTGGATCTCATTGTAGGTGATTTACATGTGTTTGTAGGAATCTGAGAAACATGTATTTCATCTCATCATAGACAAGTTAAATTTTGGGGCCATGAAAATGTGTTTTTTACTTCATCCCCCAAGGAAAGCTACGATACATGTAGAAAATGTTGATGATTTTAAATGGTTCAATTCCTCCTATTTCCCTGTGCTTCGCCAACTTGAATCCACAACTATTGAATATTTTTATTTCAAGGTAGTTCACTTGACTACACCCTCAGCACGTTCCTCCAATTTGAAATATATAAATCCGAAATATTTATCCATCCTAGTGATGCGCGCGCGCCTGTTTAGGGTTTTGAATCACGCCCTTAGGAAGCGCCGACAGCCTGCAACGTGCAGCTTCTGCTACGCCTGACGCCTCTGTTCCTTGCCTGTTCGGACGGGAAGGAAACGACAGTCATGGGCTCGAATCAGGGGGGGGCGTCACAGCCCTCCCCTTCCAACCTCAAAGCAAATGAAGAAGTCATCTTTGGATCCTTTGATCCGGACCTGCTCTGTCAAGGACAGAAGGAACCAGAAGACACCAGCAATATGCAGAACGAACAAGATCCAAAAAATGACAAACCCCAGGTCACTTCATCGACCTGCCGCCCAATAGCCAAAGAAAGACCAAGGATAGAGCTGCCAGGAGACATCATTGACAGCCGCATTGAGTTCATGCAAGACCATGCAGTCATAGGAAAATTTATAGGGTTCTGGCCAACTGAACGAGCCCTAAGAGGATGGATAGCTGCCAAATGGAGGCCAAAAGGGGACGTCACGCTTCAATTAGGGGCAAAAGGCTTCTTCACAGTTATATTTTACTGCTTGGAAGACAAGCACCGGATTCTGGGAGGAGGTCCGTATTTTTTCAATTCGGCAGGGCTTTATCTCAGGAACTGGAAACCCCGTTTCAACCCAGACAACGAAGATCTGGCTTGGGCCCCTGTCTGGATCAGGCTCTTCTCGCTCCCGGAGGAATACTGGGCAGAGCAATGCCTAATGAAGATAGGCAATGGAGTGGGCAAGTACATCAGGGCTGCTGAGGAAACTAAAAACCGTAAGTTCATTTCTTATGCCAGAATCTGTGTTTTCATCAGACTCAATGAAGCCCTTCCTGACTATGTCACCCTAACTCATAGAGATGAGGAATGGACACAGCCTCTTGACTACGAGCATGTCCCATTTAGATGCCGCAGATGCCATGTGATAGGACACTTATTTAGGGATTGCCCCCTAAATGCCAAAACCAGTGCTCCTGAAACCTCTGATACCTCTCCCCAGCATGGCTTCACCAAAGTCACAGGTAGGAAACGCATGCACAAGAAGCCTCAAAATGGGCCAAAACCCCAGATATCCAAAACCCAGAATCAGGCTTCTAAGAATAGCTTTGAGTCTCTTGGCAATCTTCCAGAGGATTCCGCCCCCTCCCATGAAAACATGATGCCCCCAGATCCCCATGCTCCTCAACCCAACACTCCTGCATCCAAAGCCAGCTCTGTCACTTCGGGAGATCGCCCAGTAGATCTTCCTTCTGCCCCTGGCATAAACCCTAATCGCCCTTCCTCCTCCTCCAATCCCCCCCCTCCTAACCCCTCTTGGTCCAAATCGCCTATGATTAGCCCTGTCATTCTTAGAAGAAGCCCGGAAAACGAACCCGTGATCCATGAAGAAATGAAACTGGATGGGACAGCATTCTCTCAGAAGGATTCAGAGATCAATCAGGAAGGCGGAAGCCAAGTCCAAATCATGCAGGAAGAACCAGAAAGCATTGATTTAAATGGCCTAAATATCATCGATCTAGAGTTAGCATGCAGGAAACAAGCTTATGAGTCAATCACTGAAACCGACCTAGAAAAACTAGAAGAGGTCATCTCCAGAGCTTACCACCAGAACAAACTTGGCATTCATCCTGGCAGCGAATGGAATGACAGCGCACGACCAAAGGACTCCAAAAAGAGAGGACGGAAGACAGATCTCCAAAGAACCATAGAGGTTGGAAAAATCCTGGTGGATTCAGGAAGGTATGCAAAGTTGACGAAGTACTACAGGCCTGCACGAATTAGTTAAACTATGAAGCTTGTCTCTTGGAATTTAAGAGGGCTTAACAGCCCATGAAAACAAAGGATGTTGAAAAAAATGATCAAGACGGAAAATCCGCAGATGTGCTTCTTCCAGGAAACCAAATGCAACAGTTCATCGCTAGGCTGCTTTCTTGCGAAAGCATGGCCAGGTTGCAAATCAGTAGCAGTTGATGCTTCGGGAGCTTCTGGGGGACTCGCTATTGCATGGAACTCACAAGCTGTCTCACTCTCAGATTTTCATGCCTCTCACTATCTTATTCAGGCAACCTTCCATATTATAGGGACCAATGTTCATGGCAACCTATCCAATGTCTATTTTCCACAGGATCCCGGCAATAAAAGTGCGCTCCTTCAAACCATTGAGGTATTAAACAGGAATAGGCAACATCCTCTTTGGATTGTTGGGGGAGACTTCAATATGACAACCAAGATAGAGGAGAAATCAGGAGGAAGAACAAGACTGGAACCAGAGGCAGATCGTTTCAAGGACTTCATTCGAATGGCCTCTCTCATAGATCTTCCATTCTGTAATGGTACCTTCACCTGGAGTAACCGCCGCAGGGGAAATCAGCAAATCTCCTCGAAACTTGATCGATTTCTGATTTCGGACAATGCGGTTCACCTTGGGGGAGACTTCACAGCAGAAATTCTCGCCCATACTGGGTCTGATCACTGGCCTATAGCTTTGCAATGGCAAAGACCAGGGAATCATACCAGACGCCCTTTCCGCTTCGAAGCCTTCTGGCTAACCCATCCTGCATTCAAGAACTTCGTCAAAACCACCTGGGACTCCTTCACCCCTCTGGAGGGCTCAAAAATGTACCGGTTTCAGCAACGATTATGGTTCCTTAAAAGTCATCTAAAGCGTTGGAATAGGGAGACCTTTGGGAACATATTTGAGGAACAGCAGAAATTAATTAAGGAGCTGAAGGAGCTTCATCAGAAAATAATCAATGATGGGCACTCGGACGCAACTCTGGATCAGGAACGGCACATATCAGACCAGCTGGAGGAAAGAAGGAAACAAGAGGAGATATACTGGCAACAAAAATCGAGGGTCAGATGGTTGCGAGAGGGAGAGCGCAACACTAAGTTCTTCCATAACACAGCTGTCCAGAGAAGGATGCACAACAACATACCCTTCCTCCTGAGCCAGCAGGGAGCAAAAGTGGAGGAGCACAAGGAAATAGAACAGACCCTCCTCAATCATTTTCAACAAGTCCACAAGGAACCGGAGGGGGACAGACAAAGGGAGATTGGGAAAATAACCAGCAATATCCCCAAGCTCGTAACAGATGAGCATAACGAGCTCCTCATGCACCCAATTCAACCCCAGGAGGTCGATGAGGCAATGGCACAAATGAAAGAAGGTACGGCCCCAGGCCCGGATGGCTTCACCACAACCTTCTTTCACGCTTTCTGGGACATGATTAAAAAGGATGTCTGGGAGATAGTTGAGGAATCCAGAGCAATGCGATGGATTCTCCCTTCCCTCAACTCCACGTTCATCGCCCTCATACCAAAAGAAGAGAACTCCATGACACCTGACAAGTTCAGACCCATTGCCCTTTGTAATGTCATTTACAAAGTAATATCCAAAGTGGCAGCAAACAGGCTAAAACCCCTCCTTCCAATGCTTGTCTCCCCGGAACAGTCGGGCTATGTCGAAGGAAGACAGATTCTGGACGGCATCATTCTCTCAAATGAAATCATTCACTCGCTCAAGCTCTCCAAGCAAGCAGGTATGTTACTCAAGCTTGATCTTTCCAAAGCATTTGACAAACTAAGCTGGACATACATTCACCACATGCTGACTGCTTTTGGATTCTGCTCCTCTTGGGTTCGTTGGATCATGAGCCTCATCACCTCCTCCCACTTCTCTATCTTGGTCAATGGTTTCCCCTCAGGCCCTTTCAAGCCCTCGCGAGGTATAAGGCAGGGAGATCCCCTTTCCCCCTTTCTTTTTGTGCTCATGGCTGAAGGTCTAGGAAGGCACATTAAGCAGGCCCTCCTTTCCCATCAACTCAAAGGAATCTCCATCCACCACTCCCCTGCCACCTCTCATCAACAATTTGTTGATGATACCATGCTTTATGGCCACCCCTCGGTCCAAGAAGCCTATCATCTGAAATCTCTGCTCAGCGACTTCTCAGCTGCCTCTGGCACCCAAGTCAATTGCTCCAAATCTCATATCTTCTTTTTCCACACCTCTCCTGTGGTCAAAAATGCAGTCACCCGCATTCTAGGCTTCCGCACTGCATCCCTCCCTTCCACCTACTTGGGAGCTCCTCTCACGGCCTCTGCAATTAAACAGCCAGCTTGGAGGATCCTGCTTGAAAAGCTCGAATCAAAGCTCTCTCTATGGACACTCCGCTCTCTCAATATGGCTAGTCGAGTGGTTCTGATAAAGTCTGTCTTACAAGCCATGCCCCTTTACCTCTTTTCTACCCTAGCTGCTCCTAAATGGGTTCTAAAAAGATTAAGAAATCTGCAGCGAGACTTTCTTTGGGGAAGCACAGAGACTAAGCGTAAATGGGCCTTGATAAAGTGGGATAAAGCATGCAAACCCAAAATCCAGGGAGGCATAGGCCTAAGGGACCCCGAGAACAGTAACACTATAATGAACGCTAAGATATGGTGGCAATGGGTAACGAATCCGGACAAACTATGGTCCAAAATTTGGAGAGCCAAATACGCCGATAATAGACCCCATGAAGAACTCATCAGACTTACGCCCACAGGCAGAGGGTCTCTCATCTGGAATGCAGCGAAGCAACATTATCAGCTTATACAGAAACATAGCTTCTGGGAGATAAGGAATGGGCACTCGGCTCGCTTTTGGAGTGATGCTTGGAATCAAATGCCAAGCCTCTCTAGCACCCTTTCGCCAGAACTTAATCAGCTCAGGCAGGAGCAACAGCTAGCCACCGTCCACCAATTATGGAAACAGGAAACAGTGAACGGATTCAGACAATGGCTATCAATAAATCAGATAACCAGTAACGCCAACATTGCAAGTACAGATGTTCTGGAAAACGAACTAAAGAAAAGAAGCATCCGAGTTCAGGCAGGAGCGGATATTCTTAGATGGGGTTACACACCGAAAGGGTCCTACACTACCACAGAGGCTTATAATCTGGTGGGTGACTTTTCCATAAGGCCAGATCCTCTCTGGGGGCGAATTTGGAGTTTTAAAGCTTGGCCCAAAATTACCCACTTCCTTTGGATGGTAGGACACCAGAAAATTCTCACATGGGACAAACTAAGAAGACGCAATTTTCAGGGTCCCTCTATATGTCACAACTGCTTCCTAAATGAGGAAACCCAGCAACATCTTCTAGATTCTTGCCCTCTGGCCAACCAAATCTGGGACAAGATAAGCTTCAGATGCCAAAGACGATGCAGAGTAAACAATGACATCATTGACACCATCAGACAATGGCCAAAAAGTCCCTACAGCTGCGCGATTCTCAATCACCTCTGGAATATCATCCCAGGAATAACTCTTTGGAACATATGGAAGGAACGGAATCGTCGCATATTCAAAAATCAGAATTCCTCTATAGAAATAATTTGGAATCGTCTGAAGAGCAATCTCAGGGAAACGATGCTCATGCATCCTTGGGCAAAAGAGGACTTCCCAACCCACGATAATGAGAAAAATATTCTTGGCAATTGGGAGCTGCAAATTCATCAGAATTCCACAACAACTCAGAGAACCATCAGAAACACCAAAGATAACAGCAGATGGACACCTCCACCCACTAAATCCTTCAAGCTCAACTTTGATGGGGCCTCCAAAGGCAACCCAGGACAAGCAGGGTTTGGGGGCATCATACGAGATTCCAAAGGCAAACTCTTGCAACTCTATTATGGAAGCCTAGGTTGGGACACCAACAACTCAGCTGAACTGGAAGGTCTTTGGCAAGGACTATCAATAGCAAGGGAACTTAATCTACAACCACTGATGGTAGAAGGAGACTCCCAGATCATCATCAACATGGCAACTCGAATACAAAATGGCTCTCAAACCAGGAAAGTGGCTCACAGTTGGAGACTTGAAGCAAGATTGAACAACATTGAAAGGGAGATACATCAAAACAGAGCACTCACTTTTCTTCATACAAGAAGGGAAGGCAATAAGACTGCCGACCTCCTAGCCAACCTAGGAGTGGACTGTCCCCAGACCCTTCTCACAGGGAAACTGGACATCTTCCCAAACCCTCAAAAGGCTCAGGACTGTAAGAGTCTTATTAACAGTGATGCAGGTTTCCCGGATGCGGGTGAAAGCTCTGCCCAACAGGACGAGGCACATGCTCAGCATGCGTCGTCTCGTGCCTGTGACAGATGGAAGTATCATGCGCTGTCAAGGAGTTAAAGGAATTCGCGGGAGCTCCAGGCATTCAATGCCGAGCAGAGGGACGGTTAGAATGTACAGGGTGACTTCAATGCAGGCGCAATCAGCAACCATGTATCGACCATTTGATAGCAGGGGGCCATGCGGCCATGACATTCCTGGTCTGAGCGAATTGTGCAGTAGAGGTAGGGACAGAGGGTTAGAAGGGACTCTTGGCGTTCAGGCCAAGCCTCGTCTGGGGAGGAACGCGGAAATTACAGTGGTTGATGGCCCTCACAGTGGAGTCATTGCCCTCGAATGCCTAATCAACTCGTCGTTCCGACCCTGGATGCACAATAGCTCTCGAATTAGCTTGCAGAGCTCCGCGGGGTTGCCTTACTGTGAGCAGAAGTCTTGGAACAAGGAAGCACAATGGCAAGAACACGGGAGAGGCAGCCGTGTAGGAGGGGACGTGGAAGAGGAGCATCTTCCCGACGCTCAGCAGGAGAGGGTCAACAACATTGTTGCTGCTGCAATTGCCACAGGAGAGCAGCAACAACACCATTGCACGCTCATCAGCTCGTGGAGGTCGGCAGCGCGAGGGAGGGAGAGTCAGGGCTTCCTGCGTTTGGGTCCGTCGTCTTCTCCTTGGGCAGAACCTCAGGGAACCCGGGCATCAATGCCCACATATCAATTATGTTCACACAATCGCCAGACGAAGGGGAAGGGGCGGTGGCGCCACCACCTTTGCCACCAGGCGGCGAGGGGGGGGAGTTATCAGAATTGCAAACAAGGCCAACCGTGCTGCCAGGGGAAGCTTCACAAGCGCATCCAGGCGGAGAGGAAGGGGAAGCTTCACAGGCTCAACCAGGGCAGGAAGCAGGAGACAAGGGGAAGGAGCCTATGGAAGTTTATACGCCTTCTCTGGGGCCAGCTCCTCTGGGATTCACCGAGGAATCATGGAAGGCGAGATGGGAAGGGGTGGAAGAAGGACAGGGATGGGCGCGCGTCGTGGAAGAAAAGAGCCCCTGTGAGGAGGCGGAGGAGCATCTCGCAGGCCTTCGACCGCCATCAGCCCATTTCCAGGACTGAAGACATGCCCGGTAATCCCATTTTGAACGTTAATTATGTTGAATTTCTGTCCAGCGGCTACATTTTACAGTCAGGCTCGGTTAGTCGCCCCTGTGTGGGCATTCAAGAGTATCGTTAGCGTCATGCTGCTCCTTGGAGCTTCTGTTTTCTGTCAGTCTAGCAAAACAATGTCAATTTTGAACAAAGCTATGGTTAAACAGCTGATGCTGCCCCTGCGAGGGAGCCTCAGAAAGTTGGATTTTTGTAGACACAGCACCCGTACGGGGCTTCTCCATGCTCAGCATGCGTATCAGTTGTAAATTTCGCTGTAATTATATAATACAAACTCTTAGATAGTCTTTTACCGAGAAAAAAAAAAATATTTATCCATCCTAAATCATCTTCATTTCTATCTTCCACAAGTTTATCCCAAAATGGACAAGATCCTTTTCTTGGATGATGATATTGTGGTGCAGAAAGATTTGACGCCCTTGTGGTCAGTAGATCTTCGTTGGAAGGTTAATGGTTCAGTGGTTGGGCATATTCGATGAATGTATTTGATCTCAAATAATGGGAGAAACAAGATATAACTAGAATATATCACAAGTGGTAGAACATGGTAAGTGTGTAGTGTGGTTTGTTTATGTTAATTCCTGTGATGCTTACTTTAAAGTATTTGAAGTAAATCTAAAGTAATTAGCTAGAAAACTTAATGGGTTTTTATTTTTTCGATTTCTAAGTTTTTCTTTTGTTGTATGTCAGAATAAGGATAGAGTGTTGTGGAATCTTGGAACACTACCCCCTGGATTGAACATTTTATGGCTTGACCCATCCTTTCGACAAGTCTTAGCATGTGCTGGGTTTAGGATATAATCCTAGCATGGACTATTTAGAGATTGACAATGCAGATGTTGTTCATTAAAATGGGGACATGAAACCTTGGTTAGAGTTGGCAATGACTAAGTGCAGACCTTACTAGACAAAATATATAAAATATGATCATCCTTTCTTACAACAGTGCAATATAAATGAATAGTTGTTACCTCCATACTGATACTGCAATAGATTTTCAAATGTAAAGTGTAAAGGCCCTTGATTTTGGTTGATAATTCATTCTAATTCATTTGTTTTTGGAGTTCCATAGAAGGTTTCTAGTTTATGGCTTAATGAGTTAGGTTTTTGGAGGTGCAATGGCCTAGCCAAGTTTAAGATTTACAAGTTTTCTGTCCTCATTGTATTCCTTCATAGTTGGAAGTAAACTCCTATATAAGTATTATTTTCTTTGTTAGTTAATATTTCTCTTTCATCAAGTAATTACACAAATTTTTCTTCTAAGAACACAAAGAATTACAAGACACAAAGATTTAGGCTTTTAAGGCGGGGAAAAACCTCTCAATAGGGGAAAACCCAACAATCCTGCTCTTATTGAATTTATTCAAAATGAGATATCCAACTCAAGACCAAAGAGTCCCTCCAAGTCAACCCTCCTCTTTAAGTCAAGCTCAATAGTTGAGTCTCTGCCTGGTCAATGTCAGAAGCAGCTTCTAAATTTCTATCCTTATTGCAAGTTTAGTCTCTTATTATAATAGGCTGACTTCCAATTACGAACTCTTTGCCTTCTATTACTGATCTTCGGCTACTACAAAAGACCCTTGACTCTTTACCACAAATATCCAGATCCTGCTGCAAATATATAGGTTTAGATTGAGATTCGTCTTAGTCACAGACTTCGGTTTCTTCAACTGTTCTAGACTTCTTCTTATTCTCAGTATTTCTTCTCCCATTGGATTACAGACTTCGAGATTTTTTACTTTCCTGGTTGCTACCCAAAAGAGGTTGAATATAGGCTAAAACACCTGGATATCATTCTCCATGAGCTTTGACTTAACTAAACAAAGAGTGACTATGCCTAGATTGTTACCTTTGTAATGTTGAAATGTCATGCAATATTGTCTTGTGAGAAGATGCAATAGCCCTAATTGGACAACACTGAAACTAGCTCAATTCAATGTTTAACTTCCATGACCAATTCCTTAATTTTTCCGTAGCAGCTATGCTGCAATAGTCTCACATTGAGCGAGGGTTAATTTGCACATGGACATCTCTCTGTTGAAAATGAAGGCAATGTACTAAGCTCTTATCTAATATATGTTCTGAAGATATAATAAACTTATGGTGTATGAGTTATCATCATTCTTACTCCTTAGTTATATTATTTGTGCTCCCTGTCTTTGTGCTCATGGCTAAAATAAATAACTCTCCATTGAATTTCTATTAGCATCATTCAAAAACTCTTGATTGATTGATGCTCTATGAAATGCATCAGCTCTGAGTTACTCATAATCCACTTTCTTGTTGAGTTAGAGATCAACTACCACGGTTCTAGATGTTAGGATATTCCGACACATAGGAATAGTTAAGTTCGACCTGGTCTAGTATAGAGTTAGGTATAGAGTTAGGTAAAGTGTGTTTCTTTACCGTTGTACATTTTGTAACTTACAATCCGACGGTCACGATATGTAGTGATCCGACGGTTCATTCTCTCCTCGGTATTACCGACACTTGATCCGTGGCTTGACACCCGATTGGTCCATAAATTCTATTTAAAGCGCATGGAGGGTCATTTGTAGGTTAACCGTGCATGAGAGAAGCTTATGTAAATTTTCATTCTTTT
>APFE031727335.1:0-12517 GCA_000404065.3 Pinus taeda | reverse complement strand
TCTCTCAATGCAGATTCTCGGCGGCAGCTATATATGTTCTTGTAAAGCACTTCACCCCTCTCTCTCTCTCGAGCTTCATGCTTTAGGGGGCATCTGTTACGCAGTAATTTGTCACCGTTGGTCACCGTCCCTGTTACCCTTGCTTTCGCACATTGGAGGACACATTTATCGACCTGTGACTAGTGACACAACTTAAAAACACTTGCATTGGATTCTCCTGAGTATGAACTTCAAATTCCCTTAAGACACCTTTTGCAGATTAGCCCTAAAAAGTGCCCTTTTTCCATTAGCGTGGGTCCACAGTGTCTTACCCGTGCCAATGACTTAGTTCCTCAAAAGAGGGCGTGCCCATGGACGCTCTGTCATAGAGCAAAGCCCGTGCCACCTAAATTTGGTTATGATTTTTAGCTAGCGCGCACTCAGTATTTTTTCCTCTTTGTTCATGGAGTTCTCTGAGGGAAAAATCTCATGGAAGTGGTCGAGTGTAATCTTTTTATCCATGACAACCAAGTTCAGTGGCTATTCTGGGATAATGCTAGATCTTTAGTAGGTGTCCTGATACAATGCATGACTCCTTCCATCCTCCATCTTAAATGACTCCTCATTAATCACAACTAGTTTTTTGCTAGAGCTAGGTGTGAGTACTGAATTTATGCTGGAGTTGATAGTGAGAATTGAAGAACTATTAGAGGGTTATGCTGCCAAATATTGAGAGAAAGAGGGTCACTTTTGCAAGCGTATTTAGCTGCTGGCCCAGTCAGAGGAGGTTCAACGTCAGAACCTTTGGTTGTAATCTTTCTCTGTTTTTACTGATTAATAGACGACTAACATTATGGTTCCACTCATGTGTCTTTAAATGGAATTTGAGTTGTATCTTTTCTGACCGATATATAATTGCATATACTGGATTTTATGCTTATGTTTGTATCGTTCTTTGCGTGTGCAGGTGTCCGTTTACGTGGAGCGTGAGGATTGTGACCAGCCAAAGTAAAGGGACGGGAGCGACGTTTCTTCTTCAATTACTAGCGTTGGATTCCAAGTAGATCATCATGATCAATCTCTGATTTATGCAATTAGGAACCTGCATGTAGCGTGGTGTGATTGTTGCTAGACCCGTATTGGGCTAGTGGGATCACCTCTGTTCGCAGAGGGGATTTACCAGTTCAACAATTTGGCGACTCCACTAGGGAACTGCTTGTTGTTTGTTTTTGTGTTGTTTGATTTGTAAACTGTAAATGGAGCCTGAAGCGCGGCCAGATAGCCTTCAAAACACTACTGCTATGCTGTAGTGAAGTAGATCAAAGCCACTTCAGTCAATCTCCGGTTTAGTTTACAAACTGAACAATTTCAACATTGCCTTGCATGTCAATTTTTCTCTTGTTTACTGGCTTGAATAGATTTTTGGGTTGAAGTTCTTGCTGTCTCTTGCTTGCTAGCCTTTCTAGATACTGTAAGCCAAGCCTGGGATTACCTGTTTGTTTCTTTCCTGGCAAACTTGATTAGCGCGGTTTTTTTCCTGACAGTCGCGCTGGTTGGCGCCTCTTGCTATCAGACAACCCGCGCCAATCTCTTTATATCACGAGTTGCGGTCTGACAAGCACGCTAGACTTGTTAATTTTTTCAATTAGCATGTTTTTCAGCCTTCTAAGCTTGGATTTGTGTCTTTTTGCATCTCTTGCAGCTTCTGGAAGTTTGTTGGACCCTTATTTGACTAGTTTTGAGTCTCTCTTTTGAGAAATTCTTAGTTTGATTTCCTTTGATCATTACTTGAAGGTTTGCCTCAGTCTCTTCACCATTTTGCATCTTTTTGCTTTTGTTTTTGCCTTTGAGTATGAGTGTTAATCGCCTTTGAGTGTTCTTATTTTTTTGATCTTTGGAAATCTCACCCAATTTTTTTGATTTGCACTTGACTGGTTCTTAGATTACATTAGAATCATCTTGTGCTTGAGAATTCTCTTGCATAGATCACACGTGCATAATTAGAATTCTCATTTGTGCATGGATTACATTTGCACACTTTTCAAGTGAATTGCGCATCGATTCTTTTTATCCTTCAGTTGTTCGCCTTTTTCTATCGATTTTATATCTTAGCCTTTGTGGCTTTGCATGTCGAGCCTTCTGTCGGATTTATGGTTTCCTGATCTAGTCGATTTATTAGTTGTTTCCCACATTCCTCTGGTAGTTGTACAAGTTTTGCATTATATGCTGCAAGTAACTCACTTTTAGCTTGTTTATTTCTTGCCTGACTTCATTGGAACTTAGATTACATGGTTCTTTGAAGGTCTTGGTGTTTTCTTTGCGTAAATAGGTTATTTTCATGTTTCAGGATTGGTTCTAGATTCTTTGAGTGAATTACATGTTTAGTGTATGTCTCTTGAAATCTGTTAAGTGTATCACACTATTTTCAAAGAAAAGAAAAAGGGTTTTTGCTTTTCATTAATTAGCATTTTGTGTTAATTTTTTGCTTTTAAAAAGAAAAAGAAAAAGATTTTCCTTTCTTGTTATTAGCTGCATCAAGATTTTTGTGATCGTTTTGTTTGTATGAAAATCTCAACTCTCCTGTAGATAGAATTCATTCAATGAAACGATACAATTTTCGCATATAGTTGCATTTAGGAAATTTCAAGAGACCACATACGGTAAGACCGAAAACTAAAACTTAATTAAAAATAAACCGTAAAATGAATTTAATGAACCTAACAACGCATTGAAACTTAACGCTCACATCCTAGAGGTCTACATTAGAGACGTGTTCCGGCGTCTTTAAACCTGGTAATTTATCGTTGAGTGGTTGGGTGATTCCTCCATGGTGAAACGGTAGGTACCAGTACGGACTGTGCTCCCACGTACCGTCGAGTATATATTGGGAGACCCCTACAAGTCGTAATGCACTGAACACAACATTCGGGAAGATTGACTGCAGTACGTGAAGTCCTTGGTGTTCATCTGATCGCCAAGGTGTATATAGCAGTTTTACGGATTGTTTGGCAAACCTTTTACCTAGTTCCCCAAAGTAGTCACTTTTGATCCTTTTCAGACTCTCTAAAAGAAAAGGTGTAAGTGAGCAGCTTGTCACTTCGTGCTCATTAAATAATCGAAGGAGACTAGAGTCATATTTTCGTCCTTTTCTCGACTCTTTAAAAATGAAAATGTCAAGTCAAGTGTCTTAAAATTTATTTGGCCACGATCACATTACCTGGTTAGATTTTGTGTGTGTTAGCTTGAGTAGGATTTCGTTTTGCTATGGCAACTTTTCCAGGGTTCACCAACCCAAGTTCCCCTCCTGACAGAAATCTTGGTCACTTACCTTCTCCTGGGAATGCTGGTGCTCTTTATATGGCGACATTATCCCTTCCAGGGTTAACTGTCGGGTTGCCTGTTTGGTTATTTTCAAACTCTGTGGTCCCTATTGTGTCCGCTGATATTTCATCAATCCCTCCACCTGTACAACCTTATGTTGAACCCAAGGTGGACCCCTCCCCTTTGACGCCTACTTCTACGTCTCCTTCTTGTACTTCGCCTGGTGAAAGTCTCGATTCGAGTAACCAGGTGGCTAAGAAGAAGAAGAAGAAGACTAAGAAGAAGAAGTCTGCCAAGGGAGAGGCTCCAAACACACTAGCGACTACAAGCACAACTGTTGCTCCATCACGGACACCAGAAGTCGGATTCCTTCCCACTCCTCCACGGAAGATTAAGTTTCCTTGTCGATTATGCAAGGAGAAGCATCTTCTTCGTGATTGTCCTGGCATTCCCAGGGTCTTAGAAGTATGGTCCCGCAATCGGGCCCGCCCCGCTGATGCTACCTCTTCCGTTGGAAAAGGTAAGGGAAAAGGGAAGATTTGAATCCCCTACAGACTTTGTGAAGGCAATCATCCCCTTCACCTTTGTCCGTTCATGGATAAAGCCTCCGCCATCTTGGAAAGTCTTGCGACTCCCTCACCCCAACTCCCCGTTGGATATCAACGTCTTTCTGCCGCTGCAAATCATCCTCCTGCTGACCACAAGATTGGTTTACACTCCTCTCTTGTCGAGCCCCTTCTTCGTGAACCTGGCTCTGCCCAGCTTGTTTCAGACCAACCATTGGTCAGAGAGAGTGTCGACTCGGGCTCACCACCCCTCGACCACCCTATTCTGGAAGAACGTCATGAACATGTTCTTCTCATATCCTCAGATTCTCCTACATCCGAAAACGACCCTCTTATCCCAGCTGATTCAGAAGGTCCTTCTTCGGTTCCTTTAGCCCAAGGGGGCGATCATACAATTCCCGCACCAAGTCTTTTGGCCATATCCTTTGATTGGAGTCACCTGACCGCTTTCCGTCTTCCATCCCAGGTGCCTTTCCAGATTATAGTACCCGCCCGTGATAAGGCAGTACCTGGCACTGTTCTAGATGAAGGCGCGTCGGTCAGTCTTATGTCGTACACTACTTGGTAAGCTCTAGGTTCCCCGCAGCTCAGGACTGTCACGCGGAATATGTTGGCTTTCGACGGAGGAGCATGTCCATCTCTAGGAGTCCTCCCGAAGTTCCCTATTACTTTGGGAGGTATAACCATCTATATAGACGTGTTAGTTACTCAAGGAGCTTTAGGCTTCAGTCTTCTCCTTGGTCGTGACTATGTTTATGCTATGGGGGCCGTTGTCTCCTCGCTTTTCCGTGTGGTTTGCTTTCCAAACGATGGAAGGATTGTGACTATCGATCAATTGTCCTTCGTTAGTCCCCCGATGCCTCCTGCGCAGGTGTCCTCACCTCCTGGTTCTCATCCACTAGCTGAATCTGTCTCACCCAAGATCAACTACGTGGCTACCTCTCCCGTGCCTATATCCAGCCATGCCGCTATCGTGCATAGTGTTTTGGGGGCATTGGGTCCTGACTTCCAAGACATTGACCTTCCATCGGGAGCGCCACTCTTGGAGACCCCACCTTTCGGTTCATTATGATGAAGTTCGGGGGGAGGATAGTTTTTCCTGTATCAACCTCATTAAAAAATGAAACAGGCTATCATGAGGATAGTTTGGAGTGGGGCCTTTACACATATATGTGTGCGACCCGATGAACCTGACCTGACGGTATTCTAAATATTATTTCGTAATATTTGAGGTCTGCAGAAAAGCCATTTTCAATGCATTTTCGCATTTTTTTACGTATTTATAAAATACAAAGGGGAAGAAAGGCAACAAGCCACTTGCAATTTGTGATAGCGATAAGTATGGACCTAATAGAGGAATGGACAGAGTTCAAGGACTTTTAAGTTCGAAATAAACAGAGCTTGGCAGGAGTCTATAGTGTTGCAACGTTTTCTGTATAAACTAGAAAACAATCATTGTTAGTATTTAAAGGGATTACAAAGGCCCGAAGACCCATTCCATCACAAAACAGAGGTCGCGGATCAGTTGCCTAGAGACAGAGGCCGAAAAGTGAAAAAAAGGGCCACAACACAATGCAGCCCGAAATATAAGCGATCATGGAGCATCAACAGTGCAACACAACCAAAACCAAAAAAAGCGATCGGGGGGCATCTCTGGCATGAACGAGCTCCCTGCCAGCATAGCAAAGTACCACAATGAGGTTACTCTTTTGTTAGAGAATAAACCTCCAAGCCCATGCGTACCTAGTTAGGGCATTAATGCTCGAGAACATTGTAAAAGGGCCTATAAATATGTGAAAATTCAGAGTAACAAGGGTTCAACTTCTGGAGACTGTGGATACTTTGCTACTCAAGCTTCTCATCTTTATTCTAGCAATATAAGCTTATTTTGTTTTTATATGTTCAATTTCCATTTTCTCTTATGTTCTAAACTTGCACTTGAATAGGTTTTTCATGTTTCTTCTGTGTCTAATGCCAAATAACTGTCATCTTATCTCTTCATTGATAAATTAGATTTGCAAGCTTCATTTACTTCCTGTAGCTGGCCATTCATATGTGTTTATATGTGCATCTATTGGTACAGTCGGTATTCTCCATCTATCCATTGAATCTACAAACTATTGAGCATTAGTGGTCTAAAGCCTTATAAAGTTGAGCGTGCTCATGCATGTCATGAGTAAAAACAGAGCTGAAATGGTTATCTGGCTTGATCCAAACCTTCATCCATTCCAATAGTTTCGAGAACAATATTGAAGATTATATGTTACGAGGCATCTCTGAGTTGCAACCTAGGAGAGTTTCTTGGAGTGATAACATAATTAGCATCGTTGCTGGGGAGAGGAAACTGAAGCTGAGCTTCCCTGGGAGACGACACAGATCCAGTTTTGATGATAGACAAAGTCTGGGCACTTTTTCGATTGTAATCATCTATCTAGCAACTCTACTAGAGGACAAACCTCTTGGTGACTCCACTTCATAGTTTTGGCTCAGTTTGTGAGGCATACTTGGAGAAATCCTCAGAAGCCACAAGCTGACCGAGTATTTGATCCTAAGAAAATCATCAAAGAAAGAAAAGTATTCCAGAAAGGAGCATCATGTTCAAGTAAATCTAAACAATATTCTATATCTCTTCAAGAAAATCCTGTAATAGAACAAATACATGTTGAGAGTATAGCATCTAATACTAGTAGTGAAGAGAAAATATGAGAGATTCATAAAGCTCCTTATTCTTTAGGTTCTCCTTTTGTTGTATGCCCAAAGGAAACCCTACCTTATACCCATCATACTCCCTTAGTCTTATCAGTCACTCCTCAGCCCTCTATTATTTAGACTGCCAGTACCCTTATAGCCACCACAGCTATGGCAGGACCACAAGAACCTACAAAAATGGAAAGAATCATAGCTGCTAGGTATGGAACTCTAGTAGTGCCCACTCCTTTGAATTCCATGCCTGCTACAAAATAGCAGAAGTATAGGCCCAAGTTCACTGGGACTTAAGTTTTTATAGATGAGAATCATCTTGAATCATTCTATAGCTGTGTTGATAACTTGGACATTAGTGAAGATGATGTGTGGATGAGAGTCTTTATCCAAAGCCTAGATGGAGAGGCTAGAAAATGGTTCAGAGTACTGACCCCAAGATCTATAGCAGATATTGAGGCTTTAGATGATGCATTCCTAAATCATTGGGGCTATAAGAAGGATCTACTCTACTACCACACCGAGTTTGGCAACATAAAGAGGGAAAATGGTAAGTTGCTTTTTGATTTTAATAAGAGGTTTAATGACATGTACAACAATATACCAGCTGAAGTAAAACCCACCACTACCTCTGCTAAACTCACCTATGCCAGTGCTTTTGATTTGACTTTGGTCTACTATTGAGGGAGAGGCAATGTGCTACCTTGGCTGATATGCAAGATGCAGCCTTGGAAGTAGAATCAAACATCATGGCTACAGATAAGCTCAAGGGAAATGTTGATAGAAGAAGACAAAGGGGCAAGTCTTCATCATCTTTAAACCCTAAGATAGATAAAATGACTAAGATGATAGAGTCATTAGCCTCTGAAATCTCCAAGTTAAAGGTTGAGTAGCACCCTAGGAAAGTAAGAGTTCATAATACCTTTACTCCTACAAATCCAAATCCAAATCCATATAGAAGAGCTAATGAGCAGTTGCAGATTCTGCAAAGAAGCAAAGATGCGAATGAAGACAAAACGGTGAAGACCCCTTTCCAGAACGTAGTCGTGGACGAAGAGTATTTTGATGAAGATGATGAGATCCATTGTATGGAAGACAAAGGCAGTGCCTCCTTTTTGACCTTAGCTTCCTAGGAAAAGTCATTATTCAATGACCAGATCAACCAAAAGTGGGATGGTGGAGCTGTTCTACAAAATGAAGATCAGTACAGATATAACCTGAGGTTGAATATGAATAATGCCAAGGAAACTCATGTTTAAAGAACTGTTGTCCCTGCCAACACAAATGGACCTTGGTAGCCACTGATTATTTTACCAAATGGATCGATGTCATACCCACTAAGAATGCTAATCATCAAGTTGTCATAAATTTCTTGAATGAGAACATTTTCACTATATTTGGGTGCCCAACCAAACTAGTCATTGATAATGCAACAACTTTCAAGGCAGAAGATTAGGTGGGCATGTGTGAATCCATGGGAATTCAATTGGTGCATTATACCTCATATTATCCTCAAGGTAATGGCCTAGAAGAATCATCTAACAAGAGTCTTGTAAGGATAGTCAAAAAACAGTAGGAGAACAACAAAAAGAGATGGGATTCCAAGTTGAAGTTTGCACTGTGGGCTGGCAAAGTTACCAACAAGAAGTCCATAGGAAATTCTTCATTCAAGCTGGTTTATGGCAATAATGTTGTTTTTCATATCTAGCTTATTCTCCCTGTGGCCAAATTCTTTCAAGAAGAATAGGATGAAATGAATGACATGGTAAGGAGAATGAATAACCTGGTTGAATTACAACAGATTAGAGAGCATCTGGTTGAAAAGTCAAAATTTCATAGAAGAAAATCAAAGAAACCTTTGACAGGAAAACATGAATGGATAATTTCCAAGTTGGTGACTGGTTTCTCAAATGGGATGTGATGAAGGAAAAGAAAGGTAATCATGGTAAGTTTGACTCCTTATGGACAGGTCCATTTGCCATCTGCCAAATTCAGTAGAACAATACCTTTATTCTACACAGTTTGGAAGGAGAAGATGTCTTTGGCGGCCTGGTCAATGGGCGATTCTTGAAACTTGATTTCATTTAAGGCTTTAAAGCCTTGATATTGTAAATATGTTTTTTAGTTTTTATTTTTTCTATACAATATAGGCTCCATGCCCAATGGAACACTAGGAGATAGATTTGATTTTGGTTTTATAATAAACGCATTGCTCTGTAGTTCTTGAAACCTCACAGGGAGGCTTTCATCCCCAGAAGTAGCCAATGTTAGCCTTGTTGGCAAATGACCCAAAAATGAATCCAAAACACTCCAGAAGTCTTCAAAATTTTCTTAAGGATCACTCAAAGATCAAAATAATCACATGCCAAGAGTCCTCGGAATGGTAGAAAAGCACTGTCAGGAGGTAGAAAACCATAGGAAACAACGAAAAACCAAGTATTAGAGGCATAAACATTTATACACATAGCAACTGTTAGATTTGGCCGATCAATGGTCTAGATTTGATCGGCGGGTCGCAATCGACGAAGTCAATTGGTGGATATCGACACATATTGTATGGAACTTGCGACAATGATCAATGATGCAACATGGACCGTCGATCAAGCACGTAGATCAACGACCCACATCGCATCACACAATCACTATCAGAGATTAACGAATAGCGCTATCAATGGCTCGGGGCATGATATGCGATTGTGATCAGATAATATCACTATATCGCATCAGAGAAACACTAGGGAGAGGGGCATTTACACATATATGTGTGCTACACAATGAACCAGACCTGACGGTATTCTAAATATTATTTCATAATATTTGAGGTCCGAGAAAAGCCATTTTCAATGCATTTTCGCAGTTTTTTATGTATTTCTAAAATACAAAGGGGAAGCAAGGGAACGGGCCACTTGCGATTTGCGATAGCGATAAGGATGGACCTGATATAGGAATAGATAGAGTCCAAGGAATTTTTAACTCTGAAATAAATAAATCTTTGTGGGAGTTTGCAGTGTTGTAGAATTTTTTGTATAAAACATAAAACAATCATTGTTAGGATTTAAAGGGATTACAAAGGCTTGTAGACCCATTCCATCATAGAACAGAGGCCAGGGAACAGTTACCGGGAGACAGAAGCCAGAAAGGGAAAAAAAGGGCCATAGCACGACACAGCCCGAAACAAAAGCGATCATGGAGCATCAACAATGCAACAGAGCCAAAACCAACAAAAGTGATCAAGGGGCATCTCTGGCATGAGCGAGCTCCCTGTCAGCACAACAAAGTACCAGAATGAGGTTACTCTACTTTAGAGAAGAAACCTCCGAGCCCATGCATGCCTAGTCAGGGCATCAAGTTGTTAAAGACAGAGGGAATAGATTAAGACCTCGCGAACCTCAGAAAGCTCGAGAGAATTGTAAGGGCCTATAAATATGTGAAAATTCAGAGTAACAAGGGTTAAACTTCTGGAGACTATGGATACTTTGCTACTCAAGCTTCTCATCTTCATTCTAGCAATATAATCTTCTTTTGTTGTTATATGTTCCATTTCCATTTTCTCTTATTTTCTAAGCTTGCACTTGAACAGGTTGTTCATGTTTCTTCTGTGTCTAATACCAGATAATTGTCATCTTATCTTTGCATTGATAAATTAGATTTTCAAGCTTCATTTACTTCCTGTAGCTGGCCATTCTTATGTGTTTATATATGCATCTGCTGGTACAGTCGGTATTCTCCATCTATCCATTGAATCTACAAACTATTGAACATTATTGGTCTAAAGCCTTGTAAAGCTGAGGGTATTCATGCATGTCTATAATAAAAGAAAAGTTGAAACGGTTATCTAGCTTGATCCAAATCTTCATCCATTCCAGTAGTTCTGAAAACAAGGACAATTCTTTATGCTCTATGCAAAATAATTGAAACTGTTGTCAAACAAAATTTTATACCCAAGGTTCTTGATTAATCTATACATTCATCTGCTTCTATTTATTTTATGCATCACATTTCCTTTATGTTAATTTTCCAGTGCACTAAGTTACATCCCGAGGTTCCCCATTGATTTTTGTGTGAAATATCCTGATTAGAGATTTCTTCTACCTAATCAGTTCAACATAATTTTGATGGTCTGATTGTATACCTCAATTGCCTAACGATGTTGTGCTTTACCTATGAAATAGAGGCTAATATAACAAGACACAAACACATTCCTTGGAACTTTCGTTACTATGGAATGCTTGGTTGGATTTTGGAATGGGAACATCCATTCCTGTGAATTCCATCACTGACTTAACTCATGGTGTCTTTGTATTCTACCATTACAAAACCTACGAGTGGGAAAGTGATTGGTGAAGTTAGTGACATTGTACCACATCTTGACCTTCACAAGCATGGTCATGTAGTTGTTGTTTCCTGTGTCCACGGGATAATTTTCAAAGATGAATATGGTGTAGGAGGCATAAGGAGCAAAAAATGAATGCATCATCATAAACACATTAACAAAAAACGTAGATGGAAAATAAACTTGATTTACCCAATATTTTTTTGTAATGGAATTCAATCTTTGAATATTATTTTTTTTGGTTCTTGAATCTAAACCTCTTCTTATTTGGAAACATAAACATATTTTGGTTAGGTTCCATGGATGATAACTGGATCAAAAATGTCTGCATCGAAGGTTACCCCTTTACATAATTGTTCATACATTCGATGCCACAACAGGTGTGTACCCTTGAAAGTAATTGTAGAGAAGTCAAATTGGAATCGAGTGAAAGCAAGGACTTTTTTTTCTTATATCCTCATTCTCAATGCTTCATCCAAATGTTAGAAATGATCCCACAATATCAATATGTAATATTTGTATGAATAACTTGATAATTGGAATCGATAATTCCCTCTTGTCCTGTGCACATTTCCCACACCATTTTGAGTTTTGGTGATTACTTTCGCTTCCTTACTTGTAAGAAAATCATTCTTATTTTGTTTTTACTAGCTATTCCTCCAAAGAATCTATTAGTCATTCCTTAAAATATGTGAGGTCATGCTATGATTATTTTTATTTTTATGGGTTTCATATTTTCAATAATGAATGTATATATGGAGTGGAAGAAAACTATAATTGGTTTTATTATTTGTTAATTATTTTCCTATATTCGTTTGTCTCAAATGGAAAGATGCATAACCAATTAATGAACAGAGTGGCATAGTTCAAATTAGTAGTTCTTGATATTGTTCAGAACTGAGAGAATATATTGTTGATTTATTTATGTGAATCTATTAGAATATGATGAATCTTGTTGTTATTGGGTACTTCAATATCAACAATTACAAGTTATCTATGTATGAATTTGTGTAAGTGAAGAAAGTTTAGTTGTATAATTGACTACTGGATATGCTCATTACCTAAACTACCTACTTATATAACTGTCAAAAATGTAGTTCATTTGTATTTTCATAGATGGAAGTAAGTTCATAGAGAAATTTATTATCGATATTTTCCTTGAGTCAAGGAGATTCAATTCTACAAGTACATCATTTGTGGTTAGAGGAAGTTATATTTTAAATGGAGGTCTAGTGGTACATTAAAGTTTTCATGGTCAAGAACAATATGACCTATTCTCCTGTCTACAAAATTTAGTCCATAAGGTCCATCATGAAATGTCTTGAGAATATAATGAATTTCATCATCACACACGATCTAATTTGTTAATCAAAACTAGTGTGGAAGAGATAGCCATTCCAATAAGAAGAGGCTTATTGGTATAAAATTAAAAAATAATAATATTTATGGCAAATTGTATTTTTTATATATTTGAAAAAATTTTTTATTTATTTTCAGAAATTGAAAAATAAAAAAGTAATTTAAAAAAAAACATAAAAAGCAAGCCTACCTAGCATAGACAAGCCATTTTAGCCTAGCCTACCATAGCCTAGCCTACCCTATCCAGCCTAGCTTATCC
>APFE031727334.1:0-15225 GCA_000404065.3 Pinus taeda | reverse complement strand
TTCTCCCTCTATGTTAATGGTTGATTTTAAGCTGTGCAGGAAATCCTTTTTTTCAGATTACCGGGCGTTAGGGAAAGTTCTCGGCTGAACCAGCCAACTCCCGGATTGTGTTTTTTGAAAGAGCCCAGCCAGTTCTTGATCCCGGGCTTGTCATTTGAAATTTTTTATGAATGCATGCAGGGTTTTCTGAAGTGTCTCACATTAAAATTAAATTTTGATAATATTATTGTGATTATTGACAAATTTCGCTGCTAAAGAGCCTTAGATCTATAAATACTGTAAATTTTTAGTTGATTTAGGGTTTCAGTTTTGTTTCTAGCACATTTTATTTCCGGGTTTTCTGTTTTTTTATTACAGGTTGCAAGTACAGGTTTTCAAAAGAAAAAAAAAAAAATTCAAAGCTTCCATCAAACAAATCTGAATGTAGGGTGATTTGAAATTTACTGGAAAATCTGGAGGGTTTTTTAATCCATCTTTCTGCTGCTGCCTGGAGTCTTCAATTTTTGGAGAAATTTCGAAATTTTTTTTAAAGGGTTTTCACTGACCAAACCCTCACGCAGCTGCATGTTGTTTTCATTTCTCTACACTGCCTCCTCATCTGCGTACTGGCTCCTCACGCAGCTTCATTTCTGTTGCCTTTTAACGCTGCCCATTGTCGGCCTTATTCCCCCACGCAGCTATCAAATTCATTCAAATCTGCAACACGCCTTTCAACTCCACACTGCATTCACCACGTCAAAATCTGCAGCGTCCAAGCAGCAGTGCCCTCACGCAGTCACACTTCGCTTCAGCCTCCTTTCTGCTGCCGTCGGGCTCACTTACACATACAAAACAGTTCATCACGCAACTCCCTCATACCTTCACTCACTGCTGTACCTTTCGTTGGCTCGCGTGATCTCCTCTTCACCCTCACGTTTTCCTTCTGCCGTTGAGGACCTGCACACGATAAACACCCAAAACAAATTTCCATTTCAGATTTTATTTTCTTTCTTACATGGGAAATGTAATATGCTCTATTTTCATGTGATTAGAGTTAGATCTTGTTGTTTATATATATAAAGTATGTTTTAATATATAAAAAATAAAAAAACATAAAAACGTAAAAACAAAAAAAAAAATCTTTTATTTTTTCTATTAGTTGTTAGCTTTAGATTTAAATTTTGTTTTAGATTTTAGTTTAATTAGCTTTATTTATTTTAAATTTCATTTTCTTTTATTTAGGATTTAATCTTTAGTTTTTTTTTTTGGTTACGTTTTTTTCTGACTTAGAGTTATATTTTGTTAATTTTAAGATTATATTTGTTTTCTAATTTTTAATTTAGAACTTAAAAAAAATAAAAAATCATAAAAAATAAAAAGTCCCAAAAACATAAAAAGATTTAATCCTTAGTTTTTACTTTTGATTTTATTTAGTTTATGTCTTAGTTTTACAATTAAACTTTAGTTTAACAAGGTTAATTTTAGTTTGTTTTTTTAGATCAGATATAGCTTAGAGTTTATTTACGTTTTGTATAATTAGGGTTTAGATATTAATTTTCCTTTTGTTTATTTAGGTTATATGTATATTTAACTTAGGATTTTATATCAAAAAATAATTTTTTTTTAAGAAGGGTTAGTTTTTTAGGATTTGTTTGGATTTAAATTCAGATTTAATTTTTATAGATTGATTAAATAATTCAAAAATCAATAAAAATAAAATTCATAGAAGTTTAAAAATTTCTTTTTACTTTTTGTCTTCAGTATAGATTAGATTTTTTTTTGGATTTAGTTTGACTTCATTTTCTAAAATATATATATATTAAATATTTTTTGGAAAAGGTTACCAAAAATTCGGAAAATTCTTTTTTTTTTTGAGTTTCTTGTGGTATTTATGTTCCATTTCTCTATACCTAAACGCACTTAAATGTTTATTTACAAGTTGGCTATATGAAAGTGGTAGCTGCTCAGCATTTAAATTTTATGATCATTTAAAGCATTTAATTTTTCTTGAAGTTTAATTGTTGGATCATCGTTAAGGCGTTGTGCATTTGTTGAAAATCTTACATCGTTTGGGTTATTTGATGATAAATGATTGTTTTACATGGTTTATACTTCTGCAACATCTAATAAATAATCATTTAATCATTAACTCCATAAGGCATTGGTACATTAATTCCTAAAATCAATCAGGTGTTAAATCACCTTGTTGTGTCTCCCAACCCAACTGGTCCACAATTGGTCATCTATTGTCCCATAGGGTCTACCCCCCTTAACTGCGGGAGACGGGCTTAAACGGAGAGATCGGGGATCAGGATGACAGCCCCCGGTCTTAGCGTTGTCGTGACAATCTGTGCGACAACAGGTTCAGGAGGTCCACCTTCAAACATACGATCATGGTAGATGGGCAAGGGACCACATGGTTGGTTCAGGTTGCGGAGAAATGGTACAATGAGCTAGCTGTAAGTTTTCTAAATTCGGAAAATTAGGAATTTACTTCTAACATTACAGACAATGAAATTTAGGAACATAACTGATTAATTAAATTCATTATAAATACCTGTTTTCTTTTGAATTTAATGTCGATCCCAGGGTGTCCTCACTCCAATTTCACTGTGGTTACCAAATGGCTAAAACCTCCCAGCCAAACTGGACACAATCTGTGTACCCAACTCCAAAATAATTCCAATTTGAAGTAATTTGGCCCCCATGCCCAAAAGCTTCAAGAATCATTGTTCAAATCTCCAGTTCTAAACTTCACTCCAAATTCGAATTCCAATCTTCAGTTTAGAATTTTAGTCTTTTGTTCCCCTTTATTCCCCTCTCCAGTTCTCCACGTACTTACATAAATAGTTTTTCCAAGCAGTCACTACCTTCTTCCGTCGCTCTTGACAGTTTAGATTTAGGGAGTCATAGTGTTACGTGTTGTTGGAAGGGTACGAACATTAATAACCATAGATATTATTGTGTTTGATTTTTGTACTTTTAGATTTTAACTATAGGTATATTTACTTTAATATGTTTGTAATGTCTTTTATCTAAATTAACTTTATAAACTTTGATTCTAATATTTGAATATATATATATATATATAACTTTAATACTATTATTGTGGAGAATAATAATTTTATTCGTTAATCTTATACTTATGAACCATTATATTTATTATGCATATTCTAAGTGTCAATTTTTAAGTATTATCTTCTTTCTTAATTATTTTAGGTACTCAAACCTTTTATTATTTATTTAAACATTTTTCATAATTATTTAATAAATATATTAGTGCAAGGTATGCAATGTATGCATATGTAGCTATCATATGCATACATCGTATACATGCTAATACATGCTAATACATTTTTGCCTATAACTCGAAAATGTGTCATTACATTCTTCTTTTCTTCAGAAAACTTCGTCCTGAAATTAGGGTTTATATGATATATCAATAATTGCTTTAGTGATTAAGGTGAGTATGTAAGAATTTTGTTTCAGGATTGATTACGTCATTAAACTGTTTAAAGTAAGGGCACTTAAAATTTGTGTTCTAAACATTTATAATTTTATAACTATACTATTCATGCCCTACCCCTGCTGGGTTCCCAAGCTATTCTAAAATCATCTTATCCTTCCTAATCTCTTCCACTCTCATCCTATCCATCTTCTACTGGAGTATGCCATGGAGTCAGCTAGACTGATCTAACCATTATAGACTCTTAAGGGTGACAGCGTCAATTATATCAATCTAATTGCCCAGTAGGCATCTGGCAATCATCACCATACGTCTAGGGGAGCGTGATTCACACATTCCTCCCATGACCCTAGGTTTTGGAGAATAAACGGTGGGCAATACCTCCACCCCTCCTAGTAAAACCAGAGTCAACACCCTATCATGGAATCTTATTGAACCTCAATTATTCTTGTAGTTTTTGTCATCACGTGGTCATTTGGTAATGATGTTATCTGCAATATAAACACTTGTCCATACATTATAACATATGCATCAATATATTCAAAACAATTCGTATTTAAATAACAGTTTATGTATAATTCATATATCTTACTATGGTATAATGTGCTTGGTCATATCCAACCCATATATCAGTAAGTTAACTTTCATATTAAAATGTAGTCATTCTTTTATTTCTGTCTCATCAATCATTTTGATATGCAGAAATAAAAAAACATTTATAAATATCTTCACCTATAACATAATTCATGATTTAGATTTCATAGCATGGTTACTCCAATGCTAAACTTCATATTGGTATTTATATTCCAGCAATGTTAATCAAATAACATATTTCATGTTGGTATCCATGTACCAGTAGAATTAAGCAATAACATATATCATGTTCCAGTAACATAAAATTTTATTTTTACGTGTTCCAGTAACATATATTATCTGAAAATAGTTTTAAATATATGATTTAAAGTAAAATAAATATATCTAAAATATGGCTTTCAATTCTTCAATTAGCACAAGGTGGGTTATCTTTGACATATGATCTCTGTATCTTCTCAAGTAGTTGATCCAGGGCTAGACTTGTCCCACTAGACCTTAACTTGGTCTACCAGGGAGTTCCTGTGCTACCGAACCCTACGTTCCAGTGTACGTAATGGTTCGACTGAAATGATTCCCTCGTCCAATACCTACAGTTCCTTCCATTGAAGGTTATGAGATTTATCAGCTATGTAATGTCTTAATACAGATACATGAAATACAATATGAACTTTATGCAAATGGGGTGGCAGTGCAAGGCGATAGGCGACAAGTCCAACTTTTTCCAGGACTTTGAATGGTCCAAGAAATCGAGGTGACAACTTTGTCCCTTTTCCAAATCAGATAGTGTTTTTCTTTGGTCTAATGCGGATGAAAACATGATCCCCTACTTCATAATTCCTATTTGTCTTGTGAGCATCGGCATAACCCTTTTGTCTATTTTGTGCCTCCTTTAACTGTTGTCTAATTTGTTTTACCTATTCCTCCATCTCTTGAATTAATTTTGGCCCCACTCTCACTCGAACTTCTAACCTGTCCCAACTTAACGGTGTTCTGCTAGGTCTGTCGTACAATGCTTCAAATAGAGGCATTCCGATTGAACTGTCATAACTGTTATTGTATGCAAATTCAACTACGAGCAAGTACTTTTCCTAATGTGATTGTTGATCCATAACATACATCTTCAACATATCTTCTAGTACTTGTTTTACCCTTTCTGTTTGTCCATCAGTCTCAGGATGATAAGTTGTAATTAAATTTAGTTGGGTTCCTAAGGCTGATTGCATACAAGTGCAGAATCTTGAAGTGAATCATGAGTCTCTATCTGATATGATCTTCTTAGGTACTCCGTGAAATTTGATAATTTCATTTATAAATACCCGATCTACGTCAGCAACTTCGTAAGCTAAGTAACCGGATTAGTCCTATAGGCCCCACGAATCCGAATCCGTCGTGTCCGACACGATTCTCTCGAAATTTGTGTCCAAAATCCATAACACGTTGTGTCCTTTTTTGCCACGTCGAATCCGACTGCGTGTCACGATTTTGGCAGCGTGTCACGATTTTGGGAATCATGTCCTGTTTTCCAGGACTCGCTAGGCGGAAAAATTGACCTGCACGGGTATGAAAAGGGCGTATTTGCTCATTACAGCCACGCATATTTTCATTTGGCAAGTGTTTTGTGAGTTGTTGGCAAGTGGAGAAGGTTTTGCAACAAGGAGTTAAGCGAGTAGAGCATTCAGCAAGGAGATTCAAGCACCAAGTAAGTGCATTTCACCTCCATTTTTTTGCATTTCTTACAGCAATTTGTATATGATTATTTGTTTACAAATTTGTGCATGCTTTGTTCATTTCTTTTACAGTATTCATGGCTCAATCAAAGGCAGCAATTAGAGGGCAAAGTAAGGGCAAGAATGTCATGGGTGGAGATGCCCCTCCTCCCCCAATATCATCAGAGTCTGCTGCAAGTAATGTTGAAGGAAGAGGAGGACCTAAAAACAATGATAAATATCTATTGTGGAAATATGTCACAAGAGAGGATGGGCCAAACACCAAGGGAAAGAGAGGAGGCAATGTGCAATGGAAATGCAACTTTTGTCACATTTCTTTCAAAAGCACATATTACCGTGTGAAATCACATTTGTTGGCTTTACCGGGTTGTGGGATTGGAACTTGTAAAGTTGTTTCTTTACAAAAGATAAAAGAATTGGAAAAGGAGGCCAATGTTGGTATGGAACATGTGGCTTCTATTAGAGTCGGTCTTTACATCCCTCCGTCAGAGATCATTTCTCTTTTTTGCATTTCATTTTTAGGTGTCTCGCTCGCTTCGCTCAGTTGCATTCCGCTAGGGGCATGCCATAATCTAACGGAAGGGTCTGGTCATTCATTACCCCTCATACCTTATCCTGCTGGCTCAGGTCTGTTCATCAAAATCAAGTTTTTGGGTCACTTATAGCCCTGTTTTAGTCTTTTGATCAGCAAAAGTCATTTCAGTCATTAGGTCTAGGGTTAGTTGATTTGTGTCTTCAAAAAGCCCAATAATGCCAGCAGGCCAGAGGGAGGTTCATAATAAGTTTTCATTTCAAATATTTCATCGTCATATTGCTGGACTATGACTTTTCTTCAAAACTCTGTTTTGAAGAAAATTCGTCATTCCGTTTTGTAATAATTTTCAGAAAAATTTCAGTTGTTGAATTCTTCAGGCGCAGCCCTGGTCTCCTTTGCCAAATTCCATGTCATGCCATCCCTGCAAAAAACTGCCAAGAGTTTCATCATTTTAATCAATAAATCAAAAAGGAAATTTAAAAACAGAGTTGTATTAAAATGGAAAAAGTGCCAATGCCAAAACATTACAAAGATGGGTCTTGGAGAGTCAAAAATCAAATCCATGTCTTTATAAAGATATTTTCATGAAGATCAATGTCATTTGCATGCTAGCAACCAAGAGGAAGCAATTCAAAGCAAGATTGGTGAATTCGGGTGAAGTTGGATGAAACTTGGCCGGTGCGGCGCATAGAGCAGGTGGCGCGGCGCACTGGGAGAAACCACACAGTGTAAATTAACACGGGCGCGGCGCACTGGGACGGCGCGGTGCACTGGGTATGCGACGCGGCGCATACACCTGAAAGCCCGAATTTGCTTGAAATTTTGCCAAATTGCCAAGCACTTGCGCGGAGTTTTCAGGTAGAGCCTTCTTCTCGATGTTTCATCCAAGTTTGTGATAAGCTATGGTGGTTTATGGATGTTTATGGATGTTAATGGTTGAATAAACATATCAAACCCTACCTCTAAATTACCTCAAGGAAATTTGTTGTGGGTTTCAAAATCATTGTTTTGCTACCAAAGTCACTACTCCACCCCATTTCTTCCTTGTTTTCATCATTCCCTAAGTTTCCTACCCCCCCTAAGTTAATTAATTCCTTCTCCTACATTCTCTTTCCCAAATTCTCAAAACCTATCCCCAATTCCCTCTCACAACCCTAAACCCCTACCCTATACATCAAATCCCTTAAAACCCTCCTACATTTCCCTAAAAAAAAATTCTCCCAATTGTCCCTAAATCCCTTACTATTTCCCCCCCCCCCCCCCCCCCCCTTCCTAACAGTCCCTTGTTGTATTTTTTTTTCCCTTGGTGGCAGAATTCAACCATATCACAAAAGAGCAGTCCAACACAGTTTTATCACCAGCATCTATTTCTCCAAGGCAGTGTGTTTAGCAGCAGTTATGTCGTCCGGTCATTCATCTGATTATGAAGTAGAGACCCAAAGTGACTCACCCTTGGAAGGACATGCGCCCCGGAGGCCTCATAAAGGTGGCAGACATGTTAGAGAAGAACCTACCACCCTTACAGAATTGCAGGGCTGCCCTCTTGCCGTCTCTTGTTTCCAGTTTCAGTCATGTTATGAATTTTGTGAGAAGGTTGCTACTGTTCAAATCCATCATGAGTTGGCTCGCCTATTTGTATTACACTTACATGGTGACCGAGTTACTTTGGCTGGTGTCACTTTCACACTTACACCAGATTCTATCTCATTAGCAACCGGCATACCTAACATTGGAGAAGCATGGAACAAGAGGCAGAAGATTGACCGGCAACATTATGAGCCATATATTAAACCCGGTTTCTTGAGGCAGCTCAAGAGAGTGTTCCCTTTCCGATATCTCAAAGATGAATATGCTCCATTAATGAAATTAATCATGAAGTATTTCAGTTGTGAAGGTCGCTTCTCCCGACTATATGCTTATCACATCAGGTTGCTTATGCATTTCACCCGGGTAAGGATGATGAACATTCCTTATTTCATATGCCGGAACATAGAGAGGATGACAGTCCTTGTGCAGCACAAGACCCCTGAGCAGCAGTTCAACAGTGTTTGCTATTTTGCTCTCATCAAGATTTTGGTGGTTCATGAGCTTGGATTACAAGGCCTAACTTGGGATGATTTCATCTCTCGTGACTTTTTCAGAGCTTCACAGGGACCTTCAGAGATCAGGGATGAGACTAGTGGACCTTCTCATCAGCAAGAAGGCCAAGATCCACACACTGCTACTATATCGGTCTTCATTACTTATCAGAAGGGCACGAGGCAATTATTTGCAGCAACAAAGCGAGTGTTATCTCCACCCGGGGTGGAAGGGGCCTCGCTTCCGACATCAGCATTGCAGGTACAGGACAGAGGTAAGAGGCCAATGCAGGACGAGGGGCCTTCAGGTGAGCGAGAGACTGATTTCATTCTCGTTCAGGATGATGTTACAGACATGGGCTCGCAAAATGCACACCTTAGAGAGATCATCCAAGAGCAGCAGACAGAGATCACAGCCTTGTCCCTTGACTTGGAGAGGGCTAAGTGGACTATGAAATACTTGGAGCAGAGGAGCAAACAGCTCGAAGACCAGCAGGCAATCATGGAGTTGCAAAACATCCGCGAGAATCTCCAAGCTACCCAACGGAGGAGGATTGAGCTCACTTCATTGGAGCGAGAGATTAATGATGATCAAGAGTCTTGGCTCGAGAGAATCAACATTCACCTGGAGAGACTGCTGGAAAAGGACGACAGGGACAAGGCATTGTTGAGACATATGGTGTTCCATTACAAGGCACGCAATATGAGTTCCAAGGCTCGTATAAGGAATCTGAAGGCAATAAAGAAGCAAAAGAGGCAAAAGGAGCATGATCGCCTTCGGATATTGGGCAAAGCCTCTTTAGCCTAGCATAACACTTGATAGAGAAGGTACAGCCCAAATTTCAAGAAATTTGGAGCAATTTTTGGCATTTATGAAAATTTTGCACTGAAAAACAGGTTTTGCCTCCCTATGCGCCGCGCCACGTGGCACTCGCTTTTGCTAGAGGCCTCAAAATTGCAAAAACTTTATATTTTTGGATTTGGCATGAAAAATCATGACTGCCAGTGCATGGCTAAGAAGTTTGGGCAAGTTTTGAGTCCTCAAGAGGTCGAAAACACTCAAAAATGACCTCACTGCCCCTATTTTGACACACAAAAAGCAGTCTTGGGAGAATGGACTTTTGGAGGGGCAAATGGACACCAGATTGAAAAATTCCTCTTGGGTTGGAAAGTAGACAAGCAGGGCTTTCCAACAAGCTATTTTGGGCTCAATTTGGACTTCAGGAAGTGCCTCAAATTCAGCTCCAAAGTGGCATGACGCATAGAGGATTTGGCGCGGCGCATAGAGGATTTTTGCCCAATTTTTCACTTTCCAGCTCAGAAATTCGGCCAGTTTGACTAGTTATACTTCTTGATGTAATTATTGACCTATCTTGATGTAATTTAATGACCATGATGTAATATTGGCATACTTTTACTTGTTCTAGAAGATTCATTCACTAAAAAGTGAAAATTTAATGAATGAATCAGTTTCCTACCTTATAGAGGCAAGTTGTTTTGATTGCCTACATTTCAGTGCTTGGTTTAGAATTGGTTAAAACAGCTCCTAGAATGATGAGCTCGACCCCTAGAGGCAAGGGAATGGGTTGGGTAGTCTATATCATGTAGTTTCTAAGTCATTTTCAGGGTTGGACTCTTGAGAAAGCCTAGAGCTTCATTGTACATTCATATTTTCATTTTGGCTAAGGAATTGAGACCAGGGTTTGCAGCACTCTTTGGGATTCATGTGGTAATTTGTCTTGGTACAGTGCTTCTCTTTGTTATTGTGATTTTGTTTATGTATGCCATTTTCTATCTTATGTCTTCTGAACTAAACAAACAAGAGTGTAAGTAGAATACATTGTGTTGTCGCGCAGATTGACACGACAACGCTCAGACCGGGGGCTGTCACTTGGATCCCTGATCCCTCCGTTTAAGCCTGTCTCCCGCGGCTAAGGGGGGTAGACCCTGCGAGATGATGAAGCCCAACTGTCGACCAGTTGGTTGGGAGACACGAGACACGAGACGATAAGCACTAGATGAATTTGATTTTAGCAGACCAGTGCCTTGAGAGATTGCAATTTAATCGATTACTTGTTAAATGATTATAAAAAACATGAAACGTAAACAGCAATCATTTGTCATCAGCTAGGACGACATCTAGCAACTGAAAACTTCGACAAGATAAATGCCCAAAACCACCACAAGAACCAGATATCAATTTCGCGTCTCTACTTGAAAAATTTAGATCTCAGCATGAAAAAAATAATCATTGAAAACCACTGAATCTAGCGAAAATAATTTTCCACGATGAATTTTATATTTTTTTTTTATTTATATTTATTAATTATTAATTCATTTTTTAATTTTTAAATTCTTTTTTAAAATGGATCAACGAACTAAGCCTTCGGAAACATCACCTAGGACCTAGGACTTAGGACTCATGAGGGGATTTAAACATTTTTTTTTTCGACCCTCAGGACACATTACATCATGACTTTACAATTTACACCTAAGGGAGAAAAACCCCTTTAACATAGACCCTCACAAATCACCCAGCTCTGCGACACAACTATAATCTAGCAGATCAAAACACTAGGATTCTCCTAAAATTCCAATGACAAAATCTATCCCGGCTTTGAGGTCAGGTTTGAAGGAAAACTCTGCCGATCCGTGGATCGGTGAGACGAAAAACCTTCCGGGACATAGATTATCATAAGAAAGTTAGGTCAACCTAGGCAATTTACAAACACGACTCATATCTGCTAGGATTATTTACAAAGAATACATGCAGACTGGGTTTACAATTAGATCGATCAAGCTGTTGATGACTGCAAGATGGCACGGACACGCTGATCAGGTGCTGCCCCTTTTTGCGAAGAAAGAGGGGGTGTACTGCATGGGTAGTTGACTGGTAGAGGTCAACACATTGAAAATGCAATGCTCTACTTGAAGTTTGCTTTAGTTGTTTGATGTTTTCAGCTGTTTGGGGAGGCTTCATGATTGCCCTTGCCCTCTTCAACACCTCACCTGTCTTTTCCCTCCACCTCATTCAATTTTAAGTGCCAAAACGATTGCCTACCTTGCCCCATCGAGATCCCTGCAGGACTGTGCCTCATTCCCCGCACCCAAAACCTGCCTTCTGAACCAAGCCAACAACTCATCAATTCATTCAAAAACCCTCTTGCACACATACGCCTAGCCTAAAATCAGAAGGTATTTCAGTCATCTCAAGCCCCATAGATCATCATTTGCTGAGTTGACCTGGAGAGAGCCCTCTCCTGTCCTCGTAGGGCTAGCTACGAGGCTAAGCGTGGTTTAATGTGAACCTAGAAGCTTACCTTTTCAGCCTGAGGTAAATCTAGGCTCTAACAGCTTCAAAATCAAGAAAACCAAGAAGGAAGACCCCCTTCCATTTTTTAGGAAAGCCACCACCAAATTTCCATTTGAGAGTTCTACTTCCACTGGGGGACAAGCATCAAGAAGAAGAGCACTTGGTCCAATGGACAACATTTTCCAAAAAGAGAGACGGGAAGAGCTTGATCTCACCATTGCCTTCTTCTTCTATCAAAACTTCATATCATTTAATGTTGTACGTTCACCTCTTTTTATTGAGATGTGTTGAGCTCTAACTCAAGGGGCTCCAGCAGGGTATGTGCCTCCTAGGTCAGAGAAGCTGAGAACCACATTGTTGATGAAGGAAAAAAAAGAGGTGCAAAAAATGCTTGAGCCTATTGTAGCATCATGGCCAACATCTGGGGTTAGCATTGTTTCCGATAGATGGACAGATCCAGCACAACACCCAATCATCAACTTCATGGTGGCTTCCTTGAGTGGTCCAGTTTTCATGAAAGCAGTGGATACAATTGACGATTACAAGGATGCACAATTTATTGGTGAGTTATTTATTAAGTTATTGAAGATGTAGGTGTTGATTCTTGTGTGCAAATCATTACAGATAATGCACCTGTTTGCAAGGCTGTTGGCATGATTGTGGAAACTAAATATCGACAAGTGTTTTGGACACCTTGCATTGTCCATTCATTGAACTTAGCACTGAAATCCATTGCTTATGATGTGCTTTGGATTGGAAGCATTATTGAGGATGCAAGACATATCCGCAACTTTGTGCAAAATCATACAAATGCCCTCACTATCTACAAGGAGTACACCAATCTGTCATTGTTGAAGATTGTTGATACACGATTTGCATCTTCATTCATGATGTTGAAGAGGTTGAGGGAGGTCAAGACTACTCTTGGGTCCATGGTTATTTCTGAGTTTTGGTCTTTTTGGAGAAAGACAGATCAGGTAGCCTCTAAAAGAGTGAAGGACACAGTGCTAGATGATGCTTGGTGGGAGAGGGTAGATCTAATTATTCAGATCATGGACCCTATCATTTCTTTGCTTCGATTTGCAGATACAGACAAACCCATCCTAGGAGACGTTTATGAGGGATGGGATTCCATGATTGAGTCTATGAGGAGCATTATTCTACAGAGTGAGTGCCCCAAGTATGAGACATCACCAGAGGCCTTCTATGATACCATACATGATATTATTGTCAGCAAATGGGACAAGAATTGTACACCTTTACATTGTTTGGCTCACTCATTGAACCCCAAATACTACAGCCATGAGTGGCTGAATGGTGGACCTTCCCGCAGATTCCCTCCTCACATGGATGGTGAAATCTCACAGGGGAGGAAAGAGGCATTCAAGCGGATTTATCAGGACAGTGCATTGCTTGCTGAGGTGGAGGATGCCTTTGTAGAGTTTTCCACTGGTAGTGGTCGATTTGGAGGTTATGATGTGATTAGAGACAGGGGAGCTAAGAAGCCCTATTCTTGGTGGTTAAATCATGGGGCAACAAGCCCTTCTCTTCAGCAGTTAGCCATGAGGCTCCTCTCTCAGGTGACTTCATCCTCTTGTTGCGAGAGGAATTGGAGCACATATGGGAATTTATATAGTGTGAAGAAGAGCAGGCTTAAGCAGTGAAGGGCAGAGACAATGGTATATGTGCACACCAACCTTCGTCTTATTTACAGGCAGAGGGAAGAGTGGTTGAGGGGAAAGACAAAGATGTGGGATGTCTTTCCTGATGATATGGGTCTAGACACCAGTGTTGAGTTGGCATTGGCCAACATGGATCTCAATGATCCAATGCTAGAGCTTGTTAGATTTGATGACTTAGAGGGGTCATCCTCCACACCAGCAGATGCAGAGGCGACTATGGATACAGGGGAGGAGGAGGATGTAGAGGAGAGCAGTGGGGACCATGATGATGAGGACATTGATGTTGATTCTGATGCTAATTGATGCCTTGAGGCTTGTATACCTGTAGTTGTCTTATATTTTCTATTTCTATTTGCCATTGGCATTGCACTAGCACTACCTATGTAACACATTTTGATTTGATGACTTAATGAGAAAACTAGAGTTGTCAGTGTGTTTATCTTACTATCTTGTAGTTGTAAGTTGTCTTTCAGTTATGAATTATGAATCATGATTTAAGAGATTTATCATTTATGTGACGAGTACCATTGACATGTATTTGAATTTTGTATGTACTATGCATGCTAATAGCTATAGATGAAGATCTATGTTTGAAATCAATAAATTTGTATCATTAATTAAAATTTGTGTAAGAAATATCTAATTTAAAAATATATATAATATATATATATTATATATATATATATAACGAATCCTATGTGTCTTGTTCCGGGGGGTCAACGTGTCTGAATCCAACACCACGAATCCCGACTCCCCGTGTCAGGTGACTTAGTTCATAAGTATCTCTTATGGGGATAAAATGGGCGTTTTTCGTTAATTTATCCACCACAACTAGAATGGCATTATGATTTTGTGGAGTAAGACATAGCCCAACGATAAAATCCATAGAAATTATTTCCCATTTGATCATAGGAATGTCGTGAGGTTGTAGCAGACCTCTTGGGTGACAATGATCAACTTTCACTTGCTAACATTCAAGACATTTTGCAATGAATTGAACAATATCGTGTTTCATGCCTGCCCAAAAGAAGAGTTTTTTGTAGCACAATACAATGCTCTATGGGCTTCCTTAAGGATGGTATTTCGAAGTTCCTCACTGTCAGGAATGTACATTTTGTTGAAATTTCTAAGTCTAACCCGTTAGAAATTCTCTTGTACTATCTGATTTATTTCACCTACTTGTTTAATTACTTAACAAGTTATTTAACCATATAAATACTGAAAGCAAACACAAGTACAGTCTCAACCATCTACAGATCAGCGACTGAAAGAAATAGACAAACACACAAGGGACACCGTTAGTTTTGGACAACCATCCTCGGAAAAACCCAACTTGGGAAAACCAGTGCAGCAATTCTAAGGGTTTTATTACTAAGCAACTTTCTGTGTACCACTGGGTGCCAAACTGGCTCACCCAATCGAGAAATCAATCTGGTAGTAATACCTCTCCTCGGAAGCAGATATTTGGCAAGTCAGCTCCATGAAAAAAACTCTCCAATGCCTCTCTGAATCTCTGCGTCAGCCTAGAACCCTTTGTGCCAACCCTCTAATGCTCTGCGCAAACTCTCTGACCCTCTACACCACTCACGCAAGCCCTGGCAGCGTCCGCGCAATCTCTCTAGCCCTTTGCATAGCACTCTCTGCCCCTTGCTGGAACTCTGATCACTAGTTAGATTTCTCTCAGGAAACCCAGCGCCATAAAATCAAACTGATTGATCAACTTGGTGTATCTCCAGCTGACCCTCAAGTCTCCTCTTATACTTTTTCTATTGAGTCTTCAACGGCCGAGATTAAATCTCTAATCAACGACTAAGATTAGATTTGGTTTGATCCATGTCATTTAGAACCTTC
>APFE031727321.1:0-11287 GCA_000404065.3 Pinus taeda | reverse complement strand
TTGTCTGATTTAGCCACGGGTTTGCAGAAGGGTACGACTGTGATGACCAGTTTGGAAATGGGGGTTGAAACTGACTTTTCCATGTATTATACTGTTGAGTATTGTACTGCGGATACTGAAAAGAAGAGGTTGGGTCTGAAAACATACCAGTTTTTCGCGGCTGCCACTGCCGACGCTGGTTGAGTAGATATACTGCCTCTGGTTCTTCTTCTGCTTCCTTATATACCGCTTTTAGTCCAGGTAATGAGGGACAACTTTCTGTAGAGTGATCCCTTGTACAAATAGTGCATGTCTGAACTGTATCTAGTGGGCATTCCTTATGGCTATGCTTCTTCCTGCATATGGGGCAGAAGATTTCCAAATTCTGTTCTGCCTCCATTTGTTTCTGCCTAGCCTGCAAAACGTCCAATTGTGTAGTCAGTGTTCCTAGTATATCAGTTTTAAAATTTTCAAATAAATTCCCAATTTCCACACGTGTTACTCCTTCTGATGAGATTTTGTTTTCTCGTGCAAATCGATCATGTTCTGCTGGTTTGATTCGTGTACTTTTTCTCGAACTCCTGATACATAGATCAATTATGTTAGCAAAACTTTCCTGATAAATATCCCCTTTCCCCATAATGTTTAATGTTTCAATCCATTGTTCTTTCATGCCCCTTATTAATGTTGTTTTCAACATGTTATCAGGCAAAGGCAACGATGCATAAGGGGATCTTTGCAGATTATACTGGAAACATTCCACATATTCCTCTAATGTTTCATTTGGTCTAGCTATCATTTGAAATATTTCATCTTTTAGTTCTCTAGACCTACAGTAGTCTTGATATTTCTTTAGAAAAGATTCTTTCATTTGTTCCCAGTTATTTATAACTCCACCGCCTAATCCCATAAACCATCTTAAAGCTGCCCCTTTCAAAGTGGAGGGGAACAATTTTAGTTTATGGGTTCAGTGGTGTAATCATATCCCCTGCATAGCACATCAAGTTCGAATAAGAATGCATCGGGGTCCTCTGATGTAAGTCCGTGAAATGTAGGAATGTGTTGAAGGGGGATTGCTTTCATAGGAGCATTTGTTGCGAAATCCACTATGGGGTATTGTAATGTAGAGGTTTGGGTGTTTGGCGGATTTTGAGCCATTGGGTCAAATATATGCCAATAACCTTCCGGAATATCTAAGAGGGTATTCCTAGATTGAGGAGGAATGCTTTCAACAGGAATAGTTTTAATAGCACTTCTTCTATCTGGGATTTCTGTATGAGGGAATAGGGTGTCTTCAATAATAATTTTTACCGCGCTCCCCTTGTCTGGGCTATTCAATGGCTGAGTTATCCTAGGAGGAGATCTTGGCTCCCTAGTTTCCCCTGTTTCCCCTTCTCCTTAACAAAGATTACTGAGATTCCCTTCTTACAGTCGTTCTGGAATAGAATTTTCAATTTCTTGAAAGTCTTGTTCGTCAGTCTGACTATGCACCTCAGCAAAGGCTTAAGATGGTGACACTGAGGCCTGAAGGGAACTAGTAGGCTATTTGGAAATAACTTTCCTGGGTCCTACTGAAGGTTGAGATTCGGCTTTCTTATAGATTTCGTCTATGAATGTTGATCGACCAAGGGTCACCGGTCCCTTAGCTTTTTCTGGCTTTGATAACGGTTTAGGATATTTCTCCGGCTTTTTCTGCTTATTCATGCACTTAATTTAACTACTAAGTTTTAAGAAGATAACAACAAATCTGCAGGAAAGCGGGAAAAGGAGCAGGGCTTTTACATGCTTGGCATATAGGTTCTTACCTTCTGTTTTCAAAACCCAATTCTTCCCTAGCAGGCTCGTACACTACTCTGAAAAGACAAATGGCTACACTCTTTCCCCGGCAATGGCACCAAAATGTAGAGCTATAAAAAGGGTCTCTTTCACCTCTAGTTACCTCACATTAATATGTCAATCCGGGAACGTCTGGTTATTTCAAAGAGTGTCTCAGTCTGAGGCTTAGCACTTGCCAGAGCAATGCTTGTAGTACAACTATTTAGAAGCTGCGAAAGTAAATTAATGCAAGTCTACACCTTAACTACTTCGAAAGACCAAATCACACCAAGTATTGCATCAGTCAAAGGTTTGGTAGCAATAACCCATCCTTTCCATAACTGATGAGAACAGATCAGAGGTCTGGGAGCCAAATAGCAGATGTTGGGCTCACTACAGCCTGAGACCTTTCTTAATGAATAGAAATGAAACAGCTAGTAAAGGAAATAGCAATGGAATGGAACAGCACATCAGCCAAGGGCTTGGTAGCAATAACACATCCCTCTCATAGCTGATGGGAGCAGATCAGAGGTCTGGGAGCCAAATAGAAAATGCTGGGGCTCACTACATCCTGAGACTGTCCTTAAGAAACAACAAATTAGCAATCTAGAAATGGAACAACAATTGAAATGGAGCAACAAATAAATGGAACAACAATTCAGAAATAGAACAACAGTCAAAATAAGCAATAACCAAGTTCCTTAAGCTATAATTCTATTTAATCACTCCAATCAAAACATCAATCCTTCAGTCTTAAAAGATGTACACATATGATGGAACAACACTATCGATCGAAACCTTGGAAACACAACATACTCAATCTGCTTCTGTTATTGATCTAAGTAAACGCATACGATTGTATCTCAAGATGAAGAACAGTAACATTCAATAATCATGTGAAAGCAGACCTTTCAAGATAACTTGTTATAATGCTAAACACAATCGTGATGAACTCTGTAATAGAGTGACAGTGTCCTATAGAGATTAATCAATACTTAAAGGATTGGTAAAATGACACAACATCAATATAAAGTTTAGGAACACGAGATGAATTAAACATAACAGAGCATGTAATAGAATATTCTTTAAAACACAGCAGATTACCAGATTACGTCTATGAACAAACCACACAGAAACCACGCATAATGATACAAGAGCAAGTTTCCTCCAGGGCTGGGCCCTTAGCCTCCAGGGGTACACCGCTTAAGATAGATCCAGGCTCAAAGATAAAAGAGTGAACAAGTCTGTATTAAGGCATGCAATAAAATTACAGGAACTCAAGTCTTCAACAGAACATAAAGATCATAGTCCTGATCTTCCTTAAAAGAAATTACATAAAGATCCTCCCCTGTAGCCAACAGTGCTATCCCTTTTATAAAGAAGATGGCGGAGATATCTAGATATAGAAAATAGATAAAATAGCGATCCCTCAGGATCTAAGATCCTGAGGGATTCGCAGAATCATTAATACTGTGTCACTTCTTTCCTTTTCTGCTCCGTGCTGGTATCTCCGCGTCCTTTCCTGGGTTGATCCGTTTTGATCTGGTTTGCTTCCGGTCTCCCGTCAAAGGGATAGCAGTTAGCTCATCCTTGTCTTTACTTTTGGAATGGCCACCTTCCGTTTTTCCTCCCTCCTGCACATAGAAATGACGATTATCAGTGTTTCTCATTAATCTTTCGTGTTTCTTTATAAATCCTTATCATTATCTAAATTTCCTATGCAAAAGGCTTTTGAGTTCTAATGAAAAGATACCAAAATGACCATCGAAACATACCTTCCTTGGTACTCCACAGTAACTAATGAAAAAAAATCTTCCAACCAACCCCAGAAAGTAAAATTACCTTGCATGTTATGTAAGGGTGACCACCTTCTTCGAAATTGTCCTGGTATTCCCAAGGTCTTAGAAATGTGGTGCATAGGTTCACATCGACTTTTTTCATCATCCTCTGGCAATCATTTTGGTGATAAACCTTCAACTAGTGACAATAAAGCCTATGGGAAAAAGGGAAAAGTCAAATTTATGTGTAAGTTGTGTGAAGGTAATCATCCCATTCACCTTTTTCCTCTTATGGATGAAGCTTCCAAAGAGTTGGAAAACCTTATTGCTTCTCAGCCTCATCTTTCGGTTGGTTATCAAAAGATTTCCCCTAATCCTTCACTAGTTGATCCAGCGATTGATCAAAAGTCATCTTTGGTCAACCCCACTCTCTCTGAAAGTGAGTCTTGTGAGTCTATTCTCAACCAACCATTGGTTGAGAAACCGGTGAACTTGGCTCCACCTTTATTTAACCATCCGGTAGAGAGTGAACCTTGTAGTACTTAGGTTCTTCTAGTTTCTTCAGTTTCAAATGAACTAGAGATAAATACTCCTATTCCCGAGGTGCATGAGATCATTTCTCTTGTTCCCATCAAGGAAGAGGGTAGCTCTCACGTTCCTACGACACCCCTTCTGAGTAGTTTAGTCACTTCTTTTAATTGGAGTCGACTAGCAGGATATCACCTTCCATCTTATGTGCCTTTCTAGATTATAGTACAAGCTTACCATATGGCCGTACCTAGCACAGTCATAGATGAGGGAGCATCAGTTAGCATTATGTCCTCAACTACTTGGCAAGCTTTACATTCTCCTCATCTTGTCCTTGTCACCCAGAATCCATTAGCTTTTAACAGAGGAACCAGTAAACTGTTAGGGATCGTTCCTAAGTTTCCTATTGCTTTGGGAGGAAATACTTTCTATGTAGACGTGATGGTTGTCCAAGGCCCTTTAGATTTTAATCTACTCCTTGTCCGTGACCATGTTTATGTCATGGGAGCTCTTGTTTCTTCTCTTTCGAGTGATGTGTTTCCCGCACGATAGAAGCATTGTGATTGTTATCTCAAAATCAGAACCTGGAAGGCTGCAGACCAGGAAGACTTCAAGTAACTGTTTCTAACCTACTTTAGGCTGAGGCTTAGCCTCCCCAACCAGAGAGGGCTCTCTCAAAGGGTTAATGTTTTTTATTATAGTTAAGATGGCTAACCCTTGTGAAACAGATGTAAAAATATGAATGGTGGAAACACATTTAGCAACTATCCATTGGGCTTATGGAGTCAACATCATTTTAGTATAACAATGGTATTAACCTTACATAGAAGTCAGGGCATTCAGCATTCAACACATTCAGAACATACCAAAAACATATGGGACCACATAGTCTATGAATGTATACAGGAAGCTAGAGCACTATAAGTGAATTCTAAGTGATTACACATTCATACCACTGCAACTATTAGGAAAAGAATAACACAACACATTCTAAACATTGAATCCCTCTTGAGTCCTGAGAAGTAAAGCCAATCTTGTATTACTAAAACAGAGTCTTTACATGAAGCCAAATATCAGATATTTTTTCAATAAATTTCCAACCCTGGTTACATTTCTCTTTCTCCTATATTTAGAGCTCTTTACATAACTTAGATTCTTCCTCAAGCATGAGAGGAATTCGAATTCATCCTACTATGACACCTATTGATACTTAAAACTAACTATTAAATGCAAATGACACCTAACTAGCAGTCCTAGAGACCTAATAAAACTAGGAGTGTAACCCTTATCATGATTACAACAACCTTATCTAAGCATTTAAAGCATTCATTGACAAATTTCATCCTCAAGAAGTCGAATTTGATAATTCTCATAACCTTCCAACTGGCCCTTGATGACTCATCCTTTTGATGTTCCTAGAAACTAGGAGATTGTCCCTTGCTCTGTTTTGGCTGAAAAATGGGTCTTGGGACAGAGCTCATAACTTCCCACAAAAAACGTATTTGGAAAACCTGAAGGAGGCTTTTGTGAACCAATCCATGCTGAAAGAAAACCTCTCTTGGTTTTTTGAAACACCTTCACTACCTCCCACAATGTATCTTTGAAAAACAGGTGTAAAACAGAGAAATATGCCTGTGAAAAACTTGCACCTACAGCAGTTTCGTAGCGCAGGTTTAGTCACCCATTTCTCCCAGATAATAATTAATTTGAAGAAACTGAAAGAGGTTTTTCTATTTCAATATGTTATTAATAAAAACCTCTTTCAATTTTCAAAAATATTTTTTCAGTTGCTCTGGAAACCTCCTGGAAGTTTACTACTTAAAACAGTTTTTCTCCTGAAAAAGGTTGCTTCATTGATTTCGTAGCGCAAGGTTTGGTATGTGTATATGTCTTCATTTCTTGAATTTAACTTTTGATTAGGGCTCAAACTTCTCAAGTGATCTTATTACACCTCTGAAGAAACATCCTTTTCAAAATGATCATCTCTTTCTTTCAAGGTAGATCCTCAAAAACAAAACTGTCACCTTCAACAGTTTCGTAGCGCACTATGAAAACACTGATTTCGTAGTGCAAAATAGGATTTTTACACTGTCTGCACTACGAAAACTTGGATTCGTAGTTGGTTTCAAAATTTCTCCAAAATTATGTGAGATATGACTTCTAAACACATGGTGAGGCTTCTAGGACATGGAATGAGGGTGTCAAACTTTATTTGAAGATGGACATGAGACTCTAACCCTATGACTTAGACTCTAAAACATAAAAATGACTTGACCATGACTTGACCATGACTGATACAAGAATTGAGAAACCATGTAAGTTGTCCAAATTTTTTAAGGAAGTTTTACAGTGATAACAGTGATCATTGATTAGCTTACATTCATTGGTCCTGAATCAACTCCCCATCAACCATCATCCCTAAATGGTTCTCATATGCAAGCGATATCACCCTCGCCATAGCTTAAATATGTGGCCACCTCTTCCATTCTCACATCTACTAATGATCTAGTAGGTGATGTAGTACACCATGTATTGAGGGCATTGGTGCTTGATTTTTCATTTGGATCCCTGGACATGTATTCCTTCCATAGTGTTGTTCTCCCATTTGTTAAAAACCGCTTGGAAGCCATGGCCTCTTTTGGTCTGTGATCGGGTCTATGGAGCAAAGTTCCTTGTCTTATGTCAAGCTCATTAAAAAATGAAACAAGGGCTATGAGGATAGTTCTTTTACTATGTCAACCTCGTTAAAAAATGAAATAGGTCTCCATGAGCAATGTTCTTTTACTTGTATCAAGCTCATTAAAAAGAAAATGAAACAAGGTGCCATGAGCATGGTTCTTTTCTTGTGTCGAGCTTGTTAAAAAATGAAACAAATCTGCATGTTAGTGACCAGTAATATACTTAGGTGAATGACATGAAGATTGAGGGTCATTTACCTCGAATTGATTCATTATGTTGGGGGCATGCAAACTTATCTCAAGCATAGTTTATCTTTGTTTCAAGCTTGTGTAAAAATGAAACCAAATCCAAGCATAGGTTTTCTCGTGTTTAAAACTTGTGAAAAATGAAACCATCCTCAAAGTATACTCAAGCATAGTTTCCCATGTTTCAAGCATGTGTAAAAATGAAACCATTCCCATTTTACATCTTGTGATTGTTGTTTTTATCATCTGATTTTTTCCAGATGAACCTTGGTTTTTTCATTCCATTGTCACCATCCCTTTGGTCGATCATATGCTTTCACTTCGTTGTTTCTCCACTGTTCCTGAGTAACATCTGCAATGAGTGGTATTATTAGACGGCCTCTTGACCTTTACATGTTTTGAGCATTTCCATCATTACCATAGCCACTTGTTATCCTTTTATACCACTCGTTCCTTCAGGTAGAGTAATCTTTCAGCTCTTTTCTGGCTCTCGAAACATGAAAAGATCGGTGAGTACTTATCTTTTCAAACTCATTAAATTAAATGAATTGACTTCATCTCAGTATACGTTTACCCCTTTTGCGGGTTGGGATTGACTATTTACGAAAAAGGAACACCTTGGTCGACAAGGTCAAGAGGTTCTCTCGAATATTGTTTTCTACCTTTTCGGGTTCAAGAGACAAATTACGAAAAGGGACCTAATGCATATTTCTTTTTCATCTCTTTTTCAAACTCTCTAAATATGAAAAAGATATCGAGTTATCCTTCCACTGGACTCGTTAAAAATTAAAATGACGAAAGACTTGTCACCATGACGAGATTGAGTTTCTCCTTCCTAAGACTCGTAAAACTTACTAGGATGGATTCATCTGAAGGGTGAAATTATATGACAAGAATATGGTATCCTCTTCAATATTGTGTAAAAATAAAGAGGTACTCGCTAGAAATAGTGGGGAAAAGTGAAAGTGAAAAATCTCTTGTATAGGCAGCATGTCGCTCTTGAACATGAAACTCATTTGTTTATCGTGTCGGGTTTGGGATATCCTCACTCAGTCACTTGTCCTTCCAAGTTTGAGTGATCCATTTTTCCTCTCATTTGACTATTCCACTTTGTCATTATGACCCTTGGTCCTATGTTGAGTCAAATGTTTCCACACTCCAGAATCGTGTCGCCTATATGTTCAAGAGAAGTCATATCTGCAGTCTATTACCAATACATTATCTGACCCTTCGCTACAGTCTTGGATCTTATTCATTTCATTCCACTTTATTCCTCGTTTCATTGTCAATGATGGGGGAATCATCATGGCCCTCCTTTCATGGGTCACTTCTTGTCGACTTCAACTCATTATCCAAAAAGATGGCTTAGAGACTCCCTTTTAGTTCCTTAGATCTTGCATGCCTTAAGGGTAAGTTCTTCGCATTCGATGATAGGTTTTCATCATAGGCCTTCCATCGAATGATTCCACGAGTGTTCGACTTAATCTTCCTTTTCACGTTCATGGATTTTATTGTTGTACCTTGAGAGCCATTTTCATTACTGGTGGTTTCTCTCGTGCCTGTTAACGGTCCACATCACTGGCTGGTAATCAGGTGGTTTTCTAGCATGTTCGACTTTGACACATTCATTCACATGTAATAAATTGTACTTTTATTGGGATGGGATGGAGCACAAGACAATAAGTCTTGTATGATATGACTAAGGCTACTTGGAGTTATCTATTTTTCATGATTGTACACATGTTTATGCTAACGGATGGTTGTGACCATACCATGGGACTTTACATTTAAGGTGATCCTTCTATCTTGGATGGCTACGTCCATACCTTGGATCTTAGATTTACAGATGATCCTTTTCATTTGGATGGTTGCGCCTGTTACACTGAAATTTGTCACCATGACTATCTGCAGCCATATTGTCCTCCTTGTCAAGCCCCATGCCTCTGCTCTTCATGTCAAAACTTCAAAAAGAGAGAAAGTCACTTAAAAACATGTTTATCTCTGGGTACGCAGGTTCTCTCTACCTTTCCTGCGTGTACGCACTCCAAATACACTGTACCTGCGTACTTGTACGCTCTGTAAGCTAAAGGTTGGTTGCGTACCCCTGTAAAGGTCAAAAGGCGCGAGTTTCATCTTTAAAAAGTTACTTGTGGTCACTTCTAGAGCTTTCTAGAAGAGTGTTTGACGTGTATTGAGCGCCTCCAGATGGTTCTTGCATCCCTATGATAGAGGAACTTATCCCATCAAGAGAGGAGCTACCCCATCCAAAAGAGGGAGTATCCCATTGATGTTGGACCTGAATAACTTCCTCTAGAACACTATAAATACAAGCATTGGACCAAGGGAGGGGAGGTTGAAAGCTGAACATTCCAAAGGGTAGATGCTGCTGGAATTAGGACTTCCATTGTAAGATTGTGAGGAGAGATTACCATCCTTTCTAGTTTCATTTGGAAGTGGGTGAGCTTGTCAAAGTAGAGGAAAACTCTTGCTGGACCCTGGGAGGAACTTGCACAACACCAGGCTCAGGTTGTAATGGTTTCTTTTTTGTTTCCTTAATACAAATAAGTCCATTCTTCTCAATGATTTGTTGTTAATGAATTGTTTCATATACTCCTTGGTCTATATGTTGAATATGCTTTGTTTTAGGGAATATTCAGGTGTTATGTAATCGTTTGATCGTTAGTGTATGCAGGTTTCAAAGTGAAGGAGGAGCTCATCCGGATCAGCGAGGCTGGACTACAACAGCGTTGGACTTCAGGTAGGATCGAAAACCACTTGGTTTCTCATATGATAATGCATGTTTAGAGAAGGATTGCTCTTAATTGTCTTGTTTGTCACTAGAGAGTCTTAGACTCCTAGGGAGGTTAGTTTTGTCAGCAAAAATAACTCTTTCCGCATGACAAATTGGCGACTCCACTGGGGAATCCATTGATGTGATTGATTTTTCTTTTGAGTATTACTTTGATTTGAAAATAGTCTTTTTTCTTTTGTTTTTTGATTGCTTGACTGTGTTTTTGGGTGGGTTAGCTTAGAGTCGAGTTAGAATTTAGTTTTTCTTCATTTTGCAGTAGTACACACCCTCTGAGTTAGACACAGTGTGTACCTGTACGCAATGTATCCTTGCACACAGAGCGTGGACGAACCTGGTTAAACGGGCTGCCTGCGTACCCTGTTAAATTGAGAAAATTTTAATTTCATCCCTTTTTTCCCTTTAGATTTTGTTTTTCTTAGTCTTTACTGCCCAGATCCACTAGTTGTCTATCAAAAAGCTTCACCTGAACTTGTCCCATTAGTGTCGAAAGTTTTAGTGAAATTCATTGAAATTTTAGTCTTAGGGTTTTGATTTTTGTATTGGTCCTGTAGTGACTTTGGGTTTAGAAGTTGTGGAGCCTTAGATATCTCTGGTTTTGTCAGTCTTCTTAGGAGTCGGACCAGTCGAAATCTACCCTCGTGAGCGACCTAGCTTTGTGTTGCCTCTTTGCAAAATTTCAATATAACTTGTTCATTTAAAGTTGTGAATTTCATTTTCAAAAATAACAAAAAGAGATTGAGTTTTTGTTTTGATTAGTTTGTGATTCTGCATAAACTAGTCCTTGGATTAATCATTGCCAAGTAAAACATCCCGGAATCATCCTAGTAAGCTTTTGCTTCTTAGATTAACTTGTTAGTGAAAGATTAGGTAAATTTCCTTTGATTTGCTTTTGAGTGATTTTTCATAGATTTTCATAGATCTTGAAATAGCTTTGATTAAATTAGTTTTGCATGCTTTTATTAGATAGGAAAATATCAACAATCTCCTTTGCAACGTTTGCTTTAGAGTAGCATTTGATGTCTTTGAAAGAGAAAGGAATTTTTTCGTGAAGTAAAGAGTGGTCATGTTTTGTGCGCTTTGAAAGATAAAGAGAATTGTTTGATTGTCTTTTGAGAAAGTTGTTTTTATTTGAAAAGATTGCATTCTCTCAACTCTCTTAATTAGAACATTCATTGAAAAGAGAAAATTATCAAATCATCTTAGGTGCATCTTTTAGAGAATTGGAGTCGAGTCTATACACCATAAAGTTTCATCTCCATTACCTTTGTCTTAAAGAACAACCATTAAAATCAACGCTTAAAGTAAAAATAACTTAGAAATTTTTATTTTCTAGGGCTCTGAAGCACCAACATAGATCAGGCTAGTGTCTTGGAGTAGGTGAGTAATTAACTCTCCAAGACTATTAAACCAAACAAGTAGCTTATCTTGTGATAGAATAAATCCAGCTGTTA
>APFE031727317.1:10993-32116 GCA_000404065.3 Pinus taeda | reverse complement strand
CAATTTAAAGAAAAGGAAGGCCAGGGTTTTGCAGACATCATTGTGGATTCTTGTGGATTGTTGTGTTGATGTTGTGTTCTCTACATGTTCTTGTAAGTCTTTTTATGTATTCCACATCTCTCTTTTTCTTCTATTTGGACAGATGAAGTGGTAAAGTTTGAATTCATGCTTTGACATGCTCAGCTTTTTAGTTTGTTCAAAATTTATGTTTTCTACTGTCTAGAGAGGATTCAAATGGTTGTTTGCCCTCTTTAGCTCCTTCTCTATCATCCCTGATCATCCATCTCAGATTAAGGCATCAGCGCTCAGTCCTACCTTGCCCCAAAGATCCCCCCTGCAAAAAACTATGCTCAATCCCTGCACCCTGAATTGCACTCCCTCCAATTGCCACCAAAAACCCAAAAATCTTTAAATCAACCCCCCTTATCAATTTACTAGCCTAATATCTTTGATCCTAATTGGGTCAGCTCATCATATTGAAAGATCTACCGAATCTGACCCAAGAGAGCCTTCTCATACCTCGTAGGGCTAGCTACGAGGTGAAATGGTTTGATGTAGCCTTGAGAGTTTGTCTATCTCAGCCTAGGTGAATTCCAAGCGCTAACAGAGCCCAAAAGACATCTTTTTTTATGCATGTGTACCCGATTTAGTTGTAAAGGATGTTTTGAGAATATCATTTGGGTGAACTAGAATTTGACTGTAACCTGAAAATCCATCAAGTCATGATAGCATTTCAGATCGAGACACGACTTGACGAATTTGTTCCATAGGCAGAAGTGGGAATTTGTCTTTTTCAGAAGCCTTATTTAGGTTTCATAAATCAATACATAACCGGATGTGAGAATTATTCTTCCAAACAGGAACTAAGTTAGAAATCAATACATAACCAGATGTGAGAATTCTTCTTCCAAACAGAAACTAAGTTAGAAATCCATTTAGAGTGTCTTACTGGAAAATTTATTTTGGACTTTAATAATTTATTAATCTCAACCTTGTTTTAGCATTCAAGAATTCGATGGAATTTCCGTAACTTTTGTTTAACGGGTTTCAATTGAGGCATGATTGGGGTCGTGTATTGAATAATGGATATGTCAAAAGTTTTAAGATCATTGTATGACCAAAAAAAAACATCTTTATACTACTTGAGGATATTTAATAGTGGAATTCTCTCTAAAGATGATCACCCTAATCCAATATTGACATTTTTCAGATTTTGGTACATGCCTAAGTTGATGATTTCACGATTCATAGTAGGACTCTTTGTTTTAGACCATAAAATTCCTCTAGCTTAACCATAAACTTGGGAATGAAATTTTCAATTCTAAGATTATCACCTTTGAAAGATTTTTTGTTTGCAAGACCATGGACTTGTTCATTAATGAAGTGATTTTAATATATGCCTTAAGATGTAAGAAAGTTAATTATATCATTATCATCATTGAGCAATCACAAATTAGCAATGTTATCTATGGTGGAACACTTGAAAATTAATTCTATTGAAAATCAAACAAGATTAAAATCTTTAGAAGGAATCAACTTTGAAGCCACATTAGCCAAACAATCAACACTAACATTTTGTAGTCTTGATATGGTAGTAATATTGAATGAGGAAAAATTACAGATTAGATTTTGGACTAAATATTGGTAATTTTTCATATCATTTTAGACATAGTGAATAACATTTTTCACTTGTTTAATTACAATTTCTGAATCGCCAAACACTTTAATATCCTACACATTCATACTAATACACTTTTTAAGACCTTTCACTTATTCCTCATACGCATTTATGCTGTTGGTACATTCAAATTATAAACTACAACTTAGCATTCTCTTTTCACCATTGGGGTTTATGAGAATGAAACCACCACCATCTCTGTCATTAGATTTTCAGCCATCAAAGTATAAAGTCCAAAATGGATTACTTATAGAATTATTTGCATGACTGTCTACAAAATTTACACAACCGGAAGAGTCTGTTTGACAAAAAGTCCCATTCTAAAAAAGTCAAGAACCTTGTTGTTGATCGATAAAAGGTGCCTTTTAAAACTCCTAATTATCCTCACACTAATTATCAATCTAGGCAAGTTTTCTTATTTCAAGAGTGTACATAGTATGTGGCTACTATTTGACTTAGAGAGTAATGTTCTTAAATATTAGTATAGATATTTTAAATACAAGAGTAAATGGATGCATCTAGTAAATTGCAATTGCAATTAAAGAAAACTCAATCCTTTAATGAAATCAAATCTTACATTCATCAAAGTAACAACAGCGTCAGTTGAGAGTATAATGGTGATAACTCATCCCTCTGTAACTGATTTAATCTAAATCAAACAGAATCCTCAATAATTAATCTAAACAGTGAGTGATATCAATCTGAGAGTTCAAGAGCGACAGTTAATACTCTTTATAGTTGATTATATCAAGAGGAATATTTATCTAAGTAACTTGATCTAAAATGAAAGTAAACTGAATCAATGACAATACTGCAAATTATATAAAGCAAGGATATTCTGTTAACACTGGAAAATAATAAACAACGAAGCGATAAAATCACAGAAAGCAAGAATACTATCAAACCATCACACTTGCGAGAATTGGAAATGTATAACACAGGCAAAGCAGTTGAATCCACTAGAGGTCGGGCCCTTAGTTGGAAACAAACACTGCTAAGTTACTTCAGGAAACACGAGGGAACAACAACTTTACTTATATATTAATCATCAAAATGAATGAGCATTACAACATATTCAGGTTCTTCTCGATAGTGAGAGTCTATAATTACAATTACACTTTCAATAATATAGAAAATCCTCCTCCTTTACTTCTTACAAAACGTCTCCTTTTATAATAGGAAAGGGTAAAAAGATAAATGATAAATGTGATCTGTGAGGATCTTTCGATCCTGAGGGATTTGCAACGGTTTTTGATCTCCAAACATAGTTTCCTTCCATGCGCTGATTCTTCTTATTTGCTTTTGGCATTATCTGCAACCGCCGTGTTCCTTCCTTAGCTTGTCCTTATTTGTTGTTCCTTCATAGGGAACAACATTTGTCCTTTTGTGTTTTCTTGCATAAAGAAAGGTAATAATTATATAAGTTGTAACTGTAGATAATTCCTTTATTTCTTACCATAATTCCTTAATAGATTAGCACATTAAGATATAGAAAAGATAAAAATAAATGAAAAGGATGATGAGGTTAATACTAAATGTATACCTTTTCCATGACTCAACATACTCCCCTGCTTACCATTTTTCATGTCCTCATGAAAAGCATGTAGTTCATATGCAGAGCAGTCAAAGAATAAGCTAGAGAAGGAATGTCGTAAAGCAATATGAAACCATGATTCTTGGCCAAGAGCTCAAAGATGTGCCCTGTCTGTCCTTCGGGTAGTTCATATATAGCTCGATACCCTTCAGCAAGATACCGAATAATAGGGCTACGAAATTGACAACCTAGCCAATAAGGACCTTCTCTTAAGATGAGATTGATATAAGTGACAAAGCATTCTGTAGCCAGTTTAAAATTTTTATAATTAAATGGCTCCCTATTCTGTACATTACTATTGGAGACCTTCGACCTGAACTTGGCTACAGCCAAGGAGCTTTCCTGAATGGAGAGGAAGTATCTATTCCCTTCTAGACAATTTCTTTCTGAATAGGCCCCAAAATTTTGATTACTCCTTCCCTTTTCATCAGACTTTTGTGATTGGCCAACATTTGTAACAGGTGTTTTGGTTCACCTTTGACCCAAAGTTCCAGTCCATTTTCCTACCTCTAGAATGTGTTATGAGCCTTGAACCATTTTATTTGATTGAAAGTGAATGAAATAAAAGCTTGGAATTGCACATCCCCCACAAAAGGATTGGGGTTCTTTTCGATTTCTTCCTCTAATATAAAATCATGTAGGTAAAATTCACACAACAATCTCTGAACTTTTACCCCATGTTGTTTGCAACAGTTTATGAAATCCTCAATTGTTTTTAATTCCATTGGGTTTCCAGCCCTAAAGGCTTTGATTTTCAGCTGCAAGTATCCTTCTAGTAAAAATAAGGCATAATTATTAGCAGGAGATCTGCATGCCAAGACATCAGTGTACAATGAGAAAATAGTATCCATTTGACTCATGACCTTCTCTAATCTGAGCTTCATTTTCTCAATTCTTTCTTCCACCTTTTGCTATTTATTGAAGGTCTCACTTTCTAATGTGTTCACGTCCCAGAGTTTCCTCCATAATTCTTGGTATTTTTGCTGGGAGACAATTTCTAGCTCAAGCCATTCTATGGTAAGCCAAGCTTGGGCTAAATATTCTTGAAGATTCACTATACTAGGGTCATTGCTCATCATGATATATTTGGCTTAGGTATTTGTTTGCGTACTCCTGCTATGACAATGGATGCCTATTGTCTGTGTTTCTTTGTTATAGGAGGCCCAAGCCTCCGTTTGGGTAGTCGTGCTATCGGAGGGTACCACTTTTGTCTGAATAGCTAAGTCATAAGAATGTATGGCCTCTGTTTGGTAACTGTTTCTCCAAAAATTGCATGTTGTTCCTTAACAAGTTGAGTGAGTGTGGGCTTAGTTTGAGTCCCTGTAGCTTTTGTTCCATATAATTTAGTTTGAATAGTTACGTTTATTGTTTCTGGAGTTTTGTCTGGAACCTTCCCCGCTGATAATTTTCTTATCCTTCGCCTGAGCCTTTTTACTATTTTCTGCAACCTCTGTTGTTCCTTCTTAAGCTTTTTAATTTTGTCTTTATTCTTTTTAGGAGGAACAAATGTTCTTCTAATCATCTCTTCTTCTAACAAGCTCAGTTTCTCATCTTGGTTTTGTTCTACAAGAACCGTGTCCCCAGATTTGTAGTCATCTCCCTGGTTTGTTTCTATTTCTCTTGTTTGGCCTACATTCTTTGTATTTAGGCCTACCTGATTTGGTTCTCGTGGAGGCATATCGCCAAGTTGGTTCAACAACTCTCGAGTGGCCTTTGCGCTTGTTTCGGCTTCACATCTTATGTTCTCTAATATAATTCTATCGTGGCCACAGTTTTTTGTAGATTGGGTTGCTCCAATGTTCAAATTGAGCGGGCTTTCGAGCTGTATGAAATCATCCATATGGCCAAAATCTGGGCCAATTCGATATCATGAAGTAAGCCACCTGGGGGACTTGATGTTGAGGGGAGTTTTGATTCATTTCTTTCTTCTTCTCTAGAATTCCTTGATTGCTCCTCATGGTCTAACTCAGGGTTCTCTTCGCCTTCTATCTGCAATTGTTGTTCACTTCCCAGGCTAGACAATTCTATGGGTTTGGTGATACTTCGCTAGGGGTTTTTGGCCGCTCTTGAGTTTGTCCTGAGCCTAGTGGAATGTATGCAATTTTGGGGAATATTTGTTGTGAAGGGAGTCCTCTTACTTTTTGGAATAGGGTTAGGTGCAGGCAGAGCTAGGCCCCCTTCAATGGCAAATACCAATTTCTCCAAAGTTGATTGTTGTGAGGAAAGTTTGTAATTCCCTATCAGCCTAATCAAGCAGTGGTGGCTCACGACAATTTCTATATGTTGGGAATTTTTCATGCTTCGAGTGGTGTCATGCAATAGGAAATTGAAATATGCAGGAAAATTCACAGAACATTTTTGTTTCAAAATTGCAACAGTTTAAGTTGACACGGCCTTACCACGTCTTTTCGCCCGTCACATGTGATGTAATTCTAGACAACTCTGGCTAGTTCTCCCCATGGTTCCCCAAGGGATGATGGTCAAACTCCTTTGTCTTTGATGATCAAGTCCTATACCTCATCCTTAGAGACTGCAATAGCATCCTGCAACTTCAATCTCTTATTAGCCCATACGGGTCCTTATACTGGTAATCCAAACACTTCAACTATCACCGCATATGTCACTGTGATTTGCCTGCCTCTTATTATAGATTGTCCGTTCTATAAATTTTAAAGGAATTCAATAGAAATTGCTTCGTTGGGTTTCCGAAATCGTTTGAAATATGTTATCTACCTAGCTCAGGCTAGAATTTCTCTGGCTGCATTAGAAAAAACCAGTATTAGCGGCTCCTTGCACATTGTTCATCCTCCCATACTACTAGGATTCTACAAACAGTTAGTGTAGCAGAGATATCACAGTAATAGACAGAGTCGAGTGACAGAACATCAAGTTGTTTTAATGGTTATTTTGGATGATACTTTATAGGCATAGATACTATTATCTAGGACTTGTTATTGTACCACATGCTTTGTAATCATGGAATGTTGTATTTCCATGCACAATCAAATAAAGGAATGACATGCATACATAAATACACTGGAGGTTACTCCTCCCCCCCTTTGAAATGATAGGTTGCCTTCGACTGAACGAGTGAAGGAATGACGTGTTGGCAGTGAAGTACATGGCTGATAAAAGTGGCAAGGTACAAATATTAATGATAGGATCGCAAAAGATATTAGAGTGTTGAAATCAATGCATATAAAAAAAATTATGAATAAGTGTGGAGATTTCGTGAGGTCGTTCGAAAGGGGAAAAGGACATCTAAAGCAGGAAAGATTCTTTGTCGTCATCAGTCCACTTAAACTACTATGATTCATTTTTGAAAGATATCACATGCATAAATGTTAAAAAATAGATTAGGAACATAATCTCTCTGTAGTAAAGGTAAAAAAATAAGAAAAGGGAGGTATAATAACTATTGATGTTAAAAATATGAGTCAAATACCATTAGCAAAGCTTTTGTTTCTCGCAGGCATTTATAGCCTCAACAGAGTTTCTTTTTCACCCTTTGGAACCATGATCCTCTATGTATAATTAGTGAAGTACATTATGATGTCAGAGTAGAGACCAATGTGTTTGCTTGTGGGCAGGTTGGCTCGTGATGAGACCTCCTATTCCAAGGAATTTGTTTTTTTTTATGCATCCATTGGATCATATCCCTGGCGTGGTGGCCATAGTGGGAATTCCACTTTGTTGCTTCCTTATGATTATGGTAGGCTAGCTCATGATGAGACCCCCTATCCTCCATCTAAAAAATCATAGAATTGTTAGTATCTATATATATATATATTATATATATATATATATATATATATATGCACATATTATTTATATATATAGAGGGTGGCTCAACGCTCCATAGGAGTAGGGATGGTGGAAGAAGTCTGAACATATCAACAAAAAAAAGTATGCCCTTAACCTTATTTGATGATAATGAACAGAGAGAATTATAGGGGTTAGGGAAGAACCAACATGGTACAAGTAATCAATCAATTTGATTTATACTAAAAATAAGGACAATGAAGTGATATAGATGGCTGTGTCCTTCCTTTTTCGATTAATACAAAGCAATCTCATTAAAGATGATAACATTCGATTTGCTTGTTCTAGTAAACTTCAAATTTGTATCCTTACATATATATTTGTAAATTTTCCCTATAGAGGATCATAAACAGTGAGCAAAGCAAAGAAATAATATTCACAAAGTGCTTATTTCCTAAAGGAAACAGCAAAAGAAAACTTCACACAAAGAGTGTTGTTCCTTATATCGAACAACAAAGGAAAAGTGGAAAAAAGAACTTGTATACAATTTATACAAGCAAGTTCAATCAAATAGAAAGGAAAATTTATGTACAAATTAAAAAAAAAAAAAAATTCTTCACTATGTCGATTTTGTGGACGGGTTTCCCTCCTCAACAAGAATTTGTATGGTGGAATCTTCCAGTAATTGTTGGCAAAAGGACTCCCTGGTAAGCGATTTGTGATAGAGTCGTACTCGATGTTCATGCTCTTTAAGAGAGTAGCTAGGCCCATCAATGGTGGATAATGTGAGGGTGCCATTATCATGCACCTCTTGTATCTCATAAGGCCCTAACCATCTGGTCTGGAGTTTTCTCGAGAAATTTTGGAACCTAGAATCATACAGGAGTGCCCAATCTCCTTCATGGAAGATCTTCTTCTTGATAAGGGAATCATGTCATTTCTCTCTTTATTGTTGAATCAGTGCAGTGTGTTAAAGAGCTGATAGCCAGATTTCATCCAATCATTGATTTGATGTAGCCTATTAATCTGTGCTTCATTTAAGTCCAAGCCTACCTCTAGAGCTATTCTCAATGTCTAGATTTTAAATTCAATTGGGAAGATAGGTTCTTTGCCAAACATTAGTTGATATGGGGAATATCCCATGGTATTTCTCCATGTCGTGCGATATGACCACAGGGCTTCTGGCAATCGAGTAACCTAGTCACGTCTATGTGATGCAACTGTCTTTGTGAGTATTGCCTTGATTACTTTATTAGTGCTTTCTACCTGGCCATTTGCCTGTGGGTGGTATGGGGTTGAGATTTTGTGCATGATACGATGATTGTTTAATGTTGCAACAATCTTATGGCCTATAAATTGTGGCCCTCCATCCGTGATTATTTCTCTAGGCAAGCCATATCGCATGAATAGTTGGAAAAGAAGGTGGATTACCGAGTCCTCTGTTGCCCTTGGTAATACTTCTGCCTCCACCCATTTAGTCACATATTCTGTTGCAACTGGTATTGTCTTTTGATTAGATGATGGGTTTATTGGACCAATGAAATCTAATTCCCATCGTTCAAAAGGTTCAATGACTAATTGCGGATGCAAGGGCATCTCATCAGACTGGCGAGGGCATCCCATTCTTTGGCAACTATCGCATTCCTAGACAAACTTCTTGGCGTCTTTAAAAATAGTGGGCCAATAATAGCCCGTTTGTATGACTTTGTGACTAGTCCTACGGTCTGCAAAATGACCACTGCAAGACCCATCGTGGCAAGCTTTCAGGATGTCAAATACTTCATCTTCTCTGACACATCTTTGAATCTTCATATCGGCCCTTGTATGAAATAAATATCCTCCGATCCAAGAGAACCAAGTGCTACGCTATACTATTCTTTTTCATTCATTAGGTGTTAGGTGCTTGGGTAATTTTTCCACTGCTAGGTAGTTTGCGACATCTGCATACCATGGTGTTTTCACGGTGATAGCGAGTAAGTGTTCATCAGGGAACTGGTCTTATACTGCTATCGAGTCGTTTGTCTTTGGCATTCGTGAAAGGAATTCTAATGCTAGATTTTCTTTTCCTGGTCGATCTTTGATAGTTATGTCAAATTCCTGCAAAAGAATCAACCATATTGTAACTCTTCCATTTATAACAAGTTTATTAGATAGATATTTAATAAGAGAGTGATCAACATACAAAACCACAAGGTATCCTATTATATAATGTCTGAATTTATTGATAGCATAGATTACAGCCAAAAATTCTTTTTTAGTCACATTATAATTTAATTCAGCAGGAGATAGTTTTTTGTTGATGTAGTATATTGCATATGGCTTCTTATATTCCTCCTGGCCAAGAACTATTCCAATGGTCGTGTCTGAAGCGTCGGATGAAATCTGGAATGGAAAATTCCAGTTTGGGCACCGTAATATTAGGGCTGTTGATACAAGCCGTTTTAAATCTTCAAAAGCGTCATCACATTTGTTAGTCCAAATGAAATCGATATTTCTTATTAATGCATATAATGGTGCAACAATTTGAGAAAAAAGTATTTAGAAATCTTCTATAATAGCCAGAAAATCCCAAGAAACTATGTACCTCATTTTATGTGGAAGGGATACGTATTAAAAGAATTATCTGATTTTTTGCCGAATCTACCTGGATTCCAGTTGTTGAGATACAGTGACCCAAGATGAGGCCCTCGGTCATCATCATGTGGCATTTCTCATGACTTAAAAAAAGCCTGGTAGCAATGCATCTTTGCAGAATTTCTATAATGTTTGTAATGCCCACTCCAAGTCATCTATGTAAGGTTTAAATTCATCCATGTACACCTTGAACCCTTCATTTATCAAATCTGAAAAAATGGTGAGCATAGCCCTCTAGAATGTGGCAGGTGCATTACACAGCCCAAAAGGTAAGACCCTGTAAGAAAATGTCCCCCAAGGGAAGGTAACGGTAGTCTTATCTTAGTCTTCAAAGGCAATTGGAATTTGATTATAGCCGTTGAAGCCATCTAGGAAAGAAAAGAATCTTTTTCCTACCAATGTGTCCAAGGCCTGGTCAATGAACAGAAGGGGAAAATGGTCTTTTTGGGTTTCTTTATTAAGCTCTCTATAGTCAACACATATACACCACTTTCCATTCTTTTTAGGAACCACTACTAATGTTGAGACCCATTCGTTGTTAGATATAAGATAGATGAAATTTACATCTAACAATTTTTCTAGTTCAGCTTTAACAATATCTTTAAGGTGAAGGTTTAACCTCTGTTGAGGTTGTCGAATGGTCTTAGCATCTTTCTCTGTATAGATGTGGTGCATGTATAGTTGGGGATCAATCCCTTTCATGTGTGGGTAATCCCATGCGAAGGCCTCTTTATATTTTCTCAAAAGTTGAACAAGATTCTGCTCCTGGTCAGTAGTTAGGTTTTTGTTAATATTTAAAGCTTTTCCTCGCTCAATTTCTATGGTTTTGCTATTATAGACATAAGTTGTTGGTATTGACTGGTCACTAATATCTATTAAGGGGTCTTCTTCTATTTCATTATCGAGGGCTGGTTCGATCATGTGACATTTCAGATGGGATACGACATCTGGTTGGTTAATGTAAGTGTTCATGTCATCATCTTCTATTTGATCCTTGAATTCGAGAGCATCTTCTATAGTTAGCGGTGATCTAATGTTTTTAGTTAGATATGATACAGGTTGTTTTCCAGTTTTTATTATTGTTAAACTTATCTGAGCTTAAGAATATAAGGATAAATTCTTCACATTTCTTCCTCTTGCTATAGTCATGCTGCCTATTCGACATCTTATGTAAGAATCCGCATTTGCTAGCCAAGGTCTACCTATAATTAGGGTATATCCATTGAGCCAGTTTCTAGGATTCATGATTAGAAAGTTTGTTGGGTATTCCCAAGAGTCTACAGACACAATTACATCATGTAATGTGCCTTCTGGTTTGACTACCAATCGATCAGCCAGCTCCAACAAGGTCGTGGTTGGGTCCAAGGATGTAATGCCAAGCTTTTGACAAGTTGTTGTTGTAAGAATATTGATTGTTGCTCCTAGGTTGACTAATGCAATGGGGAAGGAGCATCCATTTATTTGCACAATGACTATAGGGTTTCCTGGGTCCTCATATTTACAGGTGTTTCTCTACTTGATAGTAAATCAAATAAGGTACCGACTACATGGACAGTTGGGGTTGTTTTTATTTTCCTCTTTGGCTTTTTCATACACAATTCCTTAATAGTTTTTGCATAAATTAGAATGTCTAGAATAGCCTGGAGGAAAGGTATTTTTACACACAAATTTTTCAATTCTCCCAGAAGATCAAAATCAGGATATTCTATTGGGCGAGGTATGATTAATATTTCTAGGAATGGTGGAGAAGAGGTGATTGTGTGATCATGAGTTTTCTATTTAACCATGTTCTCCATTTGTGGTGCTTGTTCTACAGGTAATGGATCTTCAATTTGTATATTTTTATCCCTATCTGATTCTATTATCCATCCAAACATTAATTTAAGCTCATTACACTCCCTCAACTTAGTTTCTGACTCTGGTCCTTCAATAATTTTCACAGATTGAACCGGTCTGTTTTTTGGGTTCGTGTTGGGTTGGGCTGGGAGCTATGGTCGTAGGTTGGTCTAAGGGTTTTGTTGTAATGTGTAGGGTGCTGGAAGTGTAGGTTGAGGTAGGGGATTGTTCCTGCTAGCTGGTTTGTAGGTCTTTGCTAGCTTGACTGCCAGTTCTGCTTTTGTGAAGTGGAGGGTGACCATTGAGATTCATATGCATTATTTTGCCAGAATGGTGGGAAGTAAGAATAACTTGGCCAATTGTTATTTTCATTTGATTGGTTGGGCCAAGGTGGCATAGACAATGGTTGTTGTAACCAATTGGAAAAAGGTGGCTAGTTTTGCCACATAGCTCCTGGGTATTGTTGTGATTTATATTGCGAGGGTTGAAAGAAAGAAGATGGATCAGTAGGCGTACCTGTATGTCGTGGTTGGAATTGGCGACGCTGATTTAGTAGGTAGACTGGTTCTTTCTCTTCCTCTGCCTCCTTAGAGACTGCTTTTAACCCTAGGAGTGATGGGCAGCCTTCTTTGGCATGATCTTTAGTACATATGGCACAAGCTTGCACCATATCCAGCAAGCACTCTTTGTGACTATGCTTCTTCCGGCATCTAGGATAGAATATCACCAAGTTTTGTTTTGCTTGGCTTGCATAATGTCTAATTGTGTTGTCAGGGTTCCGAAAATATCTGTTTTGAAATCCTCTAGCAGGTTGCCAATTTCTGCATCAGTTATACCTCCACTAGAGATTTTTTTGTCCCTGGTGGTCATGTCGCATTCTGCTAATTTCAATCTCGTAATGCCTCTTGAACACCTAATACACAATTTAATAATGTCAGCATACTCTTCTTGATATATGTCACCTTTACCCATAATATTTAATGTCTCTATCCATTGTTCTTTCATCCCTTTAATCAGTGTAGTTTTTAGCACTTTATGAGGCAAAGACAGGGTTGCATAGGGAGACTGTTTGAGGTTATATTTAAAATGTTCCACATATTCTTCTAACTTTTCACTGAGCATTACTACCATTTGGAATATTACATCTTTCAATTCCCTAGGTCTGCAATAGTCGTGATATTTTTTAAGGCAAGTGGTTTTCATTTGATCCCAATCATTTATTGTGCCCCCACCTAATCCCATAAACCATCACAAGGCTGGTCCTTTTAATGTAGAGGGAAACAACTTTAGTTGTTGGGGGTCGGTGGTATAATCATAACCCCAACATAATACATCAAATTCAAACAAAAATGCATCTAGATCCTCTAATGTTAGTCCATGAAAAGTGGGAATATTTTGGAGAGGGATAGCTATCATGGGTACATTGACAGCTATGTCAATGATGGGATACTACAATGTAGAGTTCTGGGGTGGTTGTGGCTTCTTGGCCATTTGATCAAATATATGCTAGTACCCTTCTGGGTTCTCTAATGAGTTATTCCTAAGATGATTATAAGGGGTGGGAATGATCTTAACAACACTCCCTCGGTCTGGGATACCGGGTGTTCCTTGTTGAATTACTATTAGAAGGGATCTTGGCTCCTCTGTTTCCCCTATTTCTCCTCCTCCTTCACGAATATTAAAAGAATTTCCTTCTTGTGAGGAAATTGGGCGTGAATTTTCAATTTCTTGAAAACTCTGCTCAGTCCGTATTGTTTTGCTATGGACCTCAGCGTAGGCTACAGATGGTGAGCTTGTGGCTAGAAGGGAGACAGTAGGTTGTCTGGAAGCAACATTTCTGGAACCTACTGATGGCTGAGATTCAACTTTCTTTAAGATGTCATCTATGAAAGTTGATCATCCAAGGGTCACCAGTCCCTTCGATCTGTCGGGTTTGGGTAGTGGAATTGGATTGTTTTCGAGTTTTTTCTTCTTAATGATTCATGCAAATAATTCAAATGTTTATCTCTACCCTAAGTTCCTAAAAATTCTGCTGGAAAGCAGGCGGGGGAGCAAGTATTTTACATGCTCCTTATGCAGGTTCTTACCTTTCGTTTTTAATACCAAATTCTCTCTCAACAAACAAGCATCAGATGTACATTACTCTTTAGAAATGGCTACACTCTCCACAAGAACGGCGCCAAAATGTTGGTCGATAAAAGGTGCCTTTTAAAACTCCTAATTATCCTCACATTAATTATGAATCCGGGAAAGTCTTCTTATTTCAAGAGTGTACACAATATGTGGCTGCTACTTAACTCAGAGAGTAATGTTCCTAAATTGCAGTATAGATCTCTTAAATACAAGAGTAAACGGATGCATCTAGTAAATTCCAATTGCAACCTCCAGTGTATTTATGTATGCGTGTCAATCCTTTATTCGATTGTGCAGGGAAATACAACATTCCATGATTACGGAGTATGTGGTACAATAATAAGTCCTAGATAACAATATTTATGCGTGTAAATTATCATCCGAAATAACCATTATAACAACTTGTTGTTCTGTCACTCGGCTCTGTCTATTGCTATGATATCTCTGCTACACTAAATGTTTGTAGAATCCAGGGAGTATGGGAGGAATAAGAATGAGCAGAGAACTGCTAATATTGGCTCTTTCTAATGAAACCAAAGAAATTCTAGCCCGAGCTGGGTGGATAACATATTTGACACGATTTCAGCAACCCAATGGAGCAATTGCTATTGAATTCCTATAAAATTCACAGAACATTTTTGTTTCAAAACTGCTATGATTTTAAGTTGATGCGGCCTTACCACATCGTTTCGCCCATCACATCTGTTGTAATTCTAGATAACTCTGGCTAGTTCTCCCCATGGTTCCCCAAGGGATTATGGTCGAAATCCTTTGCCTTTGATGATCAGGTCCTATCCCTCATCCTTAAAGACTGCAATAGCATCCTACAGCTTCAATCTTTTATTAGCACATACGTGTCCTTCTACTAGTAATCTAGACACTTCAGCTATCATCACATATGTCACTGTGATTTGCCTCCCTCTTATCATAGATTGTCCGTTTTGTAAATTTTGTAGGAATTCAATAGCAATTGCTTCGTTGGGTTGCCGAAATCATGTGAAATATTTTATCCACCCAGCTCGTGCCAGAAGTTCTCTGGTTGCATTAGAAACAGCCAGTATTAGGGGATCCCTATGCATTGTTCTTCCTCCCATACTGCCTGGATTCTACAAACAGTTAGTGTAGCAGAGATATCACAGCAATAGACAAAGTCGAGTGACAGAACAGAAAGTTGTTATAATGGTTATTTCAAATGATAATTTACAAGCATAAATACCATTATCTAGGACTTGCTATTGTACCACATACTTCATAATCATGGAATGTTGTATTGCCCTGCACAATCAAATAAAGGACTGACACACATACATAATACACTGGAGGTTTCTCCTTGCCTCCCTTTGAAATTATAGGTCACCTTCGACCAAATGAATGAAGGAATGACGTGCTGGCGACAAAGTACAAGGATGATAAAAGTGGCAAGGTACGCATATTAATGATAGGATAACAAAAGATATCAAAGTGCTAAAATCAAAGCATATAACAAAAATTATGAATAAGTGTGGAGATGCCATGAGGTGATTCGAAAGGAAGAAAGGACATCTGAAGCGGGAAAGAGACTTTTCCGTCATCATTCCACTTAAACTACTATGAATGATTTTTGAAAGATATCGCATGCATAAAGGTTCGAAAATAGATTAGGAACATAATATCTCTGTAGTAAAGGTAAAAAAATAAGAAGAGGGAGTTATAATAACTATTGATGTTAAAAATACAACTCCAATACCATCAGAAGAGATTTTGTTGCCCGCAGGCATTTATAGCCTCAAGAGAGTTCCTTTTTCACCCTTTGGAACCATGATCCTCTACGTATAATTAGGGAAGTGCATTACGATTTCAGAGTAGAGACCAATGTGTTGGATTGGTAACCAGATGAACACATTGCAATTCACTAGGAAGGAGCGAAAGGTGGGCAGGCTGGCTCATGATGAGACCTCCTGTTCCAAGGACTTTGTTTTTTTTATGCATCCATTGAATCATATCCCCGGCAACAGTGCCAAAATGTTGGTCAATAATAGGTGCCTTTTAAACCTCCTAATTATCCTCACATTAATTATCAATCCAGGAAAGTCTTCTTATTTCAAGAGTGTACACAATATGTGGTTGCTATTTAACTCATAGAGTAATGTTCCTAAATTGCAGTATAGATCTTTTAAATACAAGAGTAAATAGATACATCTAGTAAATTCCAATTTCAATTAAGGAAAACTCAATCCTTTAACGAAATTAAATCTTACATTCATCAAAGTAACAGCAACAACAGTTGAGAGTAGAATAGTGATAATTGATCCCTCTTTAACTGATTTAATCTAAATCAAACCTTATCCTCAATAATTAATCTAAACAATGAATTATATCAATTTGAGAGTTTCAACAGTGATAGTTAATATTCTTTACAGTTGATTATATCAAGTGGAATATTTATCTAAGTAACTTGATCTGAAATGAAAGTAAACTAAATCAATGACAATACTGCAAATTATATAAAGCAAAGAGATTATGTTAATGCTGGAAAATAATAAATAGTGAAGCGATAAAATCACAGAAAGTAAGAATACTATCAAACCATCACATTTGCAAGAATTGGAAATGTATGACACAAGAAAAGCAGTTGAATCCACTAGAGGTCGCACCCTTAACCACCAATGAACACTGCTAAGTTACTTCAGGAAACACGAGGGAACAACAACTTTACTTATATATTAATCATCGAACTGAATGATAATTACAATATATTCGTGTTCTTCTCGACAACTAGAGTCTATAATTACAATTGCAATTTCAATAATACAGAAATTCCTCCTCCTTTCCTTCTTACAAAAAATCTCCTTTTACAATAGGAAAGGGCAAAAAGATAAATGATAAACGTGATCCCTCAAGATCTCTCGATACTGAGGGATTTGCAATAGTTTTTCATCTTTAGACATCGTTTCCTTTCTTGTGCTGATTCTTCTAATTTTCTTTTGGCCTTATCTACAACTTCCGTGTTCCTTCCTTAGCTTATCGATGTTTTTTTTTCTTTCATAGGGAACAACATTTGCCCCTTTTGTTTTTTCCTTGCATAAAGAAAGGTAACAATTAGCTAAGTCGTAACTGCAAATAATTCCTTCATTTCTTACCGTAATTCCTTAATATATTAGCGCATTAAGATATAGAAAAGATAGAAATAAAGGGAAATGATGATGAGTTTAATAGTAAATGCATACCATTTCCATGACTCAACACTTGTTCGAAAGGAGACATTTGTGTGGAAAAGTTTCCAAAGAATGAATCAAAGCAATAATTACCAACAATGAAATTTGGTCTAACACATGGTTCAATTTCTTCTCCAAAATTGGTAACAGGAGATTTCATATGTCTTTCTCTGTCTACTATAATTTGATTTGGTTTCATGTTAAAAGGAAGAAGAAATTGAGAAAAATTTGTTGTGAGACGCCCATTCAATTGTTTCAACCAATCTCAACTCAAAATTAAACCATGCTATTCAAGAATTTTGACTACTATGATATCTATCATTTGGTGGACTTAAGGATTGGTGGAGATCCTAATGAGAATACTTAGTAACTCTCCTAAACCTTAACTTTTGTTCTCCTGAGTAATTATGCAATATGAATAGATGATTTTTGAGGTTGAGCATCAAGTTTTAAACATACTGAGTAAGGCATAATGTTAGAAGATGCCCCATATCAACTAGGTAGTTGTGAAAATTTTTGTTGAAAATTTCAAAAGTAGGGAGAAAGGAGGGTGTAAGTGAGTTGGATATTTCCCTAATCATTACAAGATCAATGTAGCTATCAAAAACAACATTTTGGTGAATAATAGTTTTTTACTTTTTGGCTAATGTGCTAGGAGGAAGGGGAGACTTATCAACATAACCGAGAGCGTTTAGCAAAATTTTCTTTCGGGATTTATGTTTCATTAATTCATATAAATTTATGTTTTATCTAATTCTTTTCATATCCTCGAAAATGTCATATTCAATTTTATCAGGGACAATTAAAGTTTTGGAAGCTATACTATCATTATTTGGCAACTGGTTTGAAGTAGTTTTTGGTTGAGGGGAAGTAGAATTTTGTTCATGTGGAGTGGGTGTTTGATGGGCTTTTTTACTTCTATTTTGTACTGCTAAAACTTCTACAAATGTACAACTTATATCCCAAAAATAATTTAAATATAATTACTCTCCTCGTTCTTCTTCATTTTATTCCTCATCTGCTTATACTTCTTCATTATCAACAACAGATATTTCGCCACCAACGGCTATTTGTGGATTCCTAATAAGCAAATATCTAAATTGTTTCCTAGACATAGATACCTCAACTAGTTTTTCTTTGACATTGACCATTTCACTAGTTAAAGTTTTCAAGACCTTTTGCAAACTTTCCATGTTAAAAGAATCTTTATCTTTTTTCTCCTCTTTTGCAAGAGTTCTCTAATAGGTTGAGAGGATTTATATTCTTCATTTGATGACTTGTTCGCAATGCTAGTCATTTCTTAGTCAACCTTTAAGGCTTCTTGCATGGATTCATTAAGATTGGGTTTTCTAACTCATTAAACAAACATGGAAATTGACACAGGTAAGGAGGAAGTGTAGAAATCTATTTGAATTTCAACTCTTGGTTTATATGTATCAGGCATCTTGTTAATAAGCTTGAGGAATCAATGGTTAAAGTCTTTAATATTCTCTTTTGGGACCATTTTGATCCTAGACAACTTAACTAAAATAATGGATGAACTCTCGACGTCTCCAAAATTTTTAATTAAAAGGTTATCAAAAGTGCCCAATCCTTAATGTTATTTGTTTGTAAGGAAAAATACCAACCTGAAGCCTCTCCTTCAAATGTATAGGGAAAGAGTTGACATACAACATCCTCTTCGTCAACTCTTCTTGAATTGAGTGACAACATGAAATTTTTTATATGGTCTTCCGGGAGTTGTTTTGGTTAAGTTCGTGGAACGTAGGAAGCCACTTTTCAGGGTTTTTAGGGAGATCATGTTGATCACCAGGAACAGTAACTGCCCCTAGGTTTTTCCAAGGGCGTACTCACTGTGGTTGTTAACTAGCCATATTAATGGGTTGATGAGGTGGAGGAAGTCGTAGAGTGATAGGAGGTGGTGTAGGGGGTTGATTTCAACTACCACCAGAAGTAGTGATAGTTTTCCTATGTGGGTGCAATGGCAATGGAATTTTAAGGGGTTTTATCCATAGCCTAAGGATTTGGGATCTAGTAAGAACACATAGTTGTAGAGAAAAAGAAACAGTAATACTAGAATCAAAGGAGACTCTTGATGATTGTCCTAGACTTTTTAATCCTTCAATTCATTGTCTAATAGATTGAATGTCTTTCAGGGTAGTTTGATAATATGAAGAGGTTGGTGGGAAATTGAGAGAAGGTCAAAGAGCGTGTGACTGCTGAATGGGAGACTCTAAAGTAGAATCAATGGATATGAATCGTGGAGAAGTTGCCTCAAATGAAACAGAGGAGACGGAAGAAATATGTATGGAGGGGAGTTCAGGTTGTACAAGTGTTGATGAGGGAGAGGGTCTTGATTATGATTTTCTTGATACTTGTTGAGACCCACTCGTCATTCATTGCTTTGTGTCCCTCCTTCTATCACCAAAAGTATTGAGTTCCAGAAATATCTTAACTCAACACGGGAGGAACTACGAGGTCAGAGTCCCGAACTCATTTCCATTAATCGTAGCCCTAACTAGAATTTTGGGACTAGTTTACCCTTCATGAAGTGATGCTCCAATGAATGAAGGCTTGATTTGAGGAAGGTAAATTTTTTTGTACTTTTGAAAATGTGAAGGAAACACAGTGAATAAAATTTACTCTAAATGAAATTCTACCTCTATTATACTAATGTATATACAATCCTAGGATAAAACTTATGCTAATGGAAATAAAAGATGGATAGGAAATTCGATAATTGAAGATTAATCAAAAAAACTATTGTCAAAAGAGTAACCTCAAATACAAAATCTACAATTTCTCTAAGAAAATAAAAAAATGATAAAAAATTAAATAAGATATTTACATGAACAAAAGAGGATGTCTTTCATGTAGTGTTTCAATTTCCTTTGTTTCTTTCCTACAAATTAGAAAGGCTCAAAACAAATTATTTGAAATGAGTTCAATACTACTTGTAGCATCCATGCATAAATCACCAATAACATGTATGTACAAAGTAAAAAGATAAAAAAAATCACTGACATATTCAAATCTATTAGTGTGACATCCATCAATGTGTGCAAGAAATATGATACACAAAATTATAAAAGCACCTACAAAAATATATATCAACTTGTTAATTAGTAAGAGATTAAGGGATTAACACTAATGAATACTAACAAGCTTGATATAAACTTCACATTTTTCTTTTAAAAAGTTAACCAGATATAAAATCTTCTCTTTTTCTTTTTTTTTTAAATTTAACAAAAGATTTCATCTAATTCATATGGAATACCACGTAAATCAAAACGTATTATAATATATATATATTGATATGTATTATATATAATATAATTATTATGTAATATATATTGTTATATAAAAATATTGTATACATATTTATAACTCATTTTATCTTAAAAAAAATCGAAAAACATGACATTCACATTTGATGTATAACACGTCTTTTGAAGAAAACAAAAAGAAAAAAAAGGAATAACAATCCACTCAAAGTCTTGTTACCTCTTATTTGAAATGCGCTCAATAATAATAAAAAACAAGAATAAGAAAATCACTCCTGCCAAAAGGTCGATAACGACATAGTAAACAGTTTAATTATCCCCGATCTCATTACAAACAAAGAGTTAACACCTCAATGTACCAACACCATGTCCACTTTTATTCATCGGGTTCAGGGACTGTGACAGGAAAAAGTGGGTTACAGTGATGCTAGTTCAATGTGCCAGGAGAAACATTTCGGAACCCCATATTAAATGAAGCACAATTTGTTTTATATAGAACCCTCAGAGAAATTCCTTTTAAAAAATTACAACAAACTTATAAGTGTCCAGAGACCCATCGTATCAAAATTGTTTTACAAGTGTAGGCAGTTTAAACAAAAATTGACCCAAGCTGACAGTATGTAGCTAAGTCTCTAAAGGTATCCGAGCTTATTTAATCGAATATGATATCCATTTACAGGGCACTGGAAACATTGTTTATTGCCGATCTTCAGCAACCTACTACCATTCGAACTCATCGAATTTCTTTACCTTGACAAACTAGGATCATTTTATTGTGTAGATTGTTGTTGCTAGATTCCAGGGACTTATTTTACTTGCAAATTGCACCATTAACCATCAGTAGACATGGGAGAAACGATATGGTTAAAATTGGTGAGTATCTCTCCTCTTCCTAGTTGTGATCTTTTAAATGTTGGAGAATATGCTGGAATCGCTTTGATAAAAAACCCAATTCCAATCTTTGTTTTCAGCGTTCTGGCATGGGGTATAACGCTCAATCAAACTGCC